>VMKM01002154.1:0-86050 GCA_008360985.2 Macquaria ambigua | reverse complement strand
TTCCTGGCTCCGCCACTGCTTCTGTATAACAACAAAGTTACCGCTAGCTGAGCTAGCGCTGCGGTATAAAGTTCCGGCACCCAACCTACCACTCTCGTAATTTAGTTGGCTTCAAAAGAGGCTTAACGTTCACACAGTTTCTCCTGACTGTCCCTCTATATTACAACATTAGTCCAACATCGCCCCAGCCTGTGGGACCAACCTAGTCTAGCCTATAGCTGTTACTTTGTTGACCAAAACATAGCGTTACAGTGGCAAGAAAAAGTAAGTGAACCCTTTGGAATTACCTGCATTTATGTATAAATTTAATAATAATAATTAATATGGTCTGATCTTCATCTGAGTTACAATAATGAACAAACAATCCGTTTTAACTAATAACACACAAATTATTGTATTGTTCTTGTCCATATTGAATACATCATTCAAACATTCACGGTGTAGGTTGGAAAAAGTATGTGAACCCCTAGACTTCAACAAAAGCTAATTGGAGTCAGGAGTTAGCAAACCTGGAGTCCAGTCAGTGAAACGAGATTGGAGGTGTGGTTTGAGTTACTTTGACTTATAAAAAGCACTCAAACATTTTGAGTTTGCTATTCACAAGAAGCATCTGCTGATGTGAACCATGCCTCGCAAAAAAGAGATCTCAGAAGACCTACGATCAAGAATTGTTGATTTACATAAAGCTGGAAAGGGTTACAAAGTAATCTCCAAGAGTTTAGATATTCATCAGTCCACAGTTAGACAAACTGTCTACAAATGGATACGATTTAGTACTGTGGCTACTCTCCCTTGAAGTGGACGCCCAGCAAAGATGACTCCAAAGGCACAACGCAGAATGCTCAATGAGGTAAAAAATAACCCTAGAGTAAAAGCTAAAGGCTTGAAGGAATCATTGGAACTGGTTAACATCTCTGTTCATGAGTCTACCATACGCAAAACATTGAACAGGCATGGTGTCCATGGCAGGACACCACGGAAGAAGTTGCTGCTCTCCAAAAAAAACACAGCTGCACGCCTGAAGTTTGCCAAAGAGTACCTCGACACTCCACAACGCTACTGGGAAAATGTTTTGTGGACTGATGAAACTAAGGTTGAATTATTCGGGAAGAACACGCAGCACTACGTATGGCGTAAAAAGGGCACCGCATACCAACATGAAAACATCATCCCAACGGTGAAGTACGGTGGAGGGAGCATCATGATTTGGGGCTGCTTTGCTGCCTCGGGGCCTGGACAGCTTGCCATTATCGAGGGAAAAATGAATTCCCAAGTTTATCAAGATATCCGACAGGATAACGTCAGAGTAGCTGTCCGCCAGCTGAAGCTCATTAGAAGGTGGATGATGCAGCAGGACCATGACCCTAAACATCGAAGTAAATCTACTACAGAATGGCTTCAAAAAAAGAAAATCTGCCTTTTGGAGTGGCCCAGTCATAGAGATGCTCAGGAATGACCTCAAGAGAGCCATTCATACCAGACATCCTAAGAATATGACTGAGCTGAAGCAGTTCAGTAAGGAAGAATGGTCCAAAATTCCTCCTGAACGTTGTGCAGGTCTGATCCGGAGCTACTGGAAGCGTTTGTTTGAGGTTATTGCTGCCAAAGGAGGTTCGACCAGTTATTAAATCCAAGTGTTCACTTACTTTTTCCACCAGCACTGCGGCTGTTTAATGGGTGTGTCCAATAAAGACATGAAAGATTATAATTGTTTGTGTGTTATTAGCTTAAGCACATTGTGTTTGTCTATACTTGTGACTTAGATGAAGATCAGATCACATTTTATGACCAATTAATGCAGAAAACCAGGAAATTCCAAAGGGTTCACTTACTTTTTCTTGCCACTGTAGGTGACAAAAATACTCAGTTGTCATCTCCCCTCTCGGCCCTGCTGGTCTTGGTTGTCTTTTCCAGTTTATCTTCGGGATCATGAAGAAGGTCTCCAGCACCAAGTGAGTGAAACTTTCATGCTTAGTAACTCACACACGGGCTCCCGGGGTTGGTGTCGGCGACAGCATTCAACAAAAACGACCCACGCTGACATTGATTTCAGCAGAATGATTCAGTTTCTTTTAACATTTGGGGGCAATTTGAGCAAAGGCACCACCAGCTCAGGTTCGGGATGGTCCCCGCCGGCCATATCCTCTTGCACGGCTAACAGAACCGCAGCCTCTGTCTCTCCTCTGCATTTCTTCGTCTGTATACTCTGGCTAGAATAAATACGGCTGAATATCCAAGTCAGCCAAAACATCCCTGTAAATGTATCGTCGTCCATAACATCCTCTGCACTCGTATTTTGGGATGCCATGTTTGCTGTTGGAAACGTAGCTAGTTTACAAGCTAAGAGAACAAGTTTTGTTTTTGAGCGGCAACTTGGCTCCCCACAGGCTGGGACTAGAAATCCAAGCTGAAATAGCCTGTAGTTCTTCCGTGCCTCCATCTACGTCACTATGACGGCAGTGGTGACGAAGTACAACCAATTTTGCAGCAAGAGAAAACTTTCTCGGCCAATGTAGCACGCACTGAGGGATGTATTTCTTCAAGTGACTCAATGTACCATCAACACTGAGTGGACAGCCACATGACAGGCAGTGAAGTTTCCCTTTAAGTACAGAAGTGCAAAATGTACTTAAAGTATCAAATAAAAATACTCATAATGCAGAAAAATGGCCCCTGTGAGTGTTGTACTGTTATATATTATTGGAGTATTATTTTTAATGTGTAAGCAGCATTTTACTGGAGGTGGAGCTGATTATAACAATTTTATATACTGTTGGGTAGTTTAATCTATAACAGTGCATCACGTTTTATAAGTTCATCATTTGTTTTGTATGTAAAATCTAAACCTGTAAAGAAGTTACTACCATTGCCAGTCCCTTCCTACAGCCACAGCCCTCTACATTAGTCTTTCCCTGTCTCCAGCCCCTGTTCACTCCTCCCAGGCCACGTACTTTCTTCCTACTCCCAAGACCTGCCATCCTTGAGCCATCCACCAGATGCCCTCAGACTTTTCTACCGGACTTCCTCATTACCCTGCTCACCTGTTCTCACTTCCCTCATAAGCGACTCACTACATATACCGGTCCAGATCCTTTGTTCCTTTGGCAGTTCATTCCTAGTTGCCATGTGCCTTGTTGCTGTCTTGCTTTGTGTTTTCCCTCTGGAGGATCTGTCACTGGAACCTGGACCTGCCTACCTGTTTACCTGTTACCGATCTACCTGCCTGCCTGCCTACCTAGCAGTACCTGCCTGTAAGCTTTTCTTATGCACAATAAATCATTGAACTGCACCAGCTTGCCTCCTCTGTCTGCGTTTGGGTCCAATCCCCATTGCCAGCACTGCCAACCATAACAGAATGAACTGGCCAAACATGGACTCAGCAGACACTCCTCTTCCCAGGCTGCCTTTCTCCTGAAATGACTGTGGAGTGACGAAGGATGTTTTTTTTTTTGAGGACCCAGACTCCTTGAAGGCCCTCGTCATCTTTTGGAAGCATGATCCTGAATTTGCTCAAATGGTGGCATTTAACAGGTGGATGTTGTATCTTAGCACACATCCATCGTGTTTCTCCTGAGCCTGTCACTCCAACCACCTGGAGTGCACTGCACTACACTGCACCTAAGCCTCAGCCCCAGCACAAGCTTCCCAGCTACCAGTCCAAGTCTCAGCCCCAGATTCCCAGCTGCCAGCCCAAGCCTATAGAGGCGAAACCATTTCTGAATGTTGAAGGAAAAAGCTGCAGCAGTGTGAACTTGCCCGTCTCAGCTCGACTCATGCCGGATGATGGCATCGCCTGCTGCGATGAGACACCAGTCAAGACGACAGTGCCTGGTTTTAGACTGTAAGACATGTCACCAGTTTCAGCGAAGTCAGCTGGTCAAGTCAGTTACAAACTGTCAGCTGGTCGAAATGGCAGAGTTTTGGATGGAGGAATGATAGGATCATCTCATCAATTTCTTTGAGGAACAGCCATGTCTGTATAACCCGAGCCTTAAAATGTACTCAAATAAGATCATATTTTAAGATGCTACAAATTATATCCAGCTACAAAAGAAGCCTGAAAAGCCGGCAGATCAGCGCATTGCACACGTGTGTCTGGTTTGTAAATAAGGATTTAAAATTCACTTGTGCAGATAAACGTAGCTCAGTGGACATGCCGCTCCACCAGAAACATCTCTAAGTGCACAGTAGGGCATTTTTATATCACACGTTGTGATAGTAGGCTAAGTTAGTTAAAATCACTTTCTTATCGGCGTAGGAAAAACCAATCGGTGATGAGCCCTTCAATTGCCGATATGCGATCCGATCGCCAATCAACACAAGCCTACCTCAGCCTGCTAGCTCTAACCATCTAGCTTCTGCTCTGCCAACAATCAGACTGCAATATGGTTGATTAGCCTTAGCAGCCTGCCTGTCTTGAACCAGATAGCCAGCTTCTTGCCAGTCCTGTTGCGGCTAGCCGACCCACATCCAGACCCCCCAGATCATCAGTTGGCCATCTTTGCTGACACCCAGCCAGACTGCCTGCTCTGCATCCACCCATCTGGTGGTCCTCCTGCCTGTCCGCTTGAGGGCTCCTGCTCCGCCTCTGCCCTGTCCTCAGGCCGTACACCTGAGGTCTCCTGTCCTTCAGTTCCCAGGCCACTTGCCCCTGAATATTAATATTAATCCTGTCCAGCCTTAACCTGAAAAGGACAGATTTACTTACCTGCATCTTTTTAGACAATTATTGATTTTGTTATAGATTTTTATTGCTTATTTCAGTAATACATTATAATTGGTGTTATTTCCAGCAGTCATCAGGGGCCAAGTGGTTTTCTTTAAAATTGTTACTTTATTATCTGTCTCAACTGTCCCACAATGTGTACACTGTGTGTTATCAGTAATTGCTGTCTTCTCAAAATAAGTTAAGTATGTTAGTCACTTGTGAACCAGGCATGTTAGCCAAACTGAAAGCACCCATAGGATCAAGCATAATTAGCAGAATGGAAAGCACCCATAGTTTCTCCCCACAGGAGCCTGGAGGGTGGAGTTGAGGGTCATCAGGCAGAATTTGGCTCACCTGAGACCTGTACTACAAAGCAAGTTAACATACCCAGGATATCTTTTCGTTATCTGGCTTCACTAAGCCTAACAACCGTGATCACACTAAGCCAGTGATTTTCAACCACTGTGAAATTATCAAATTTTATTTAATTGGTCCAAAAAATGATTATTTAGTTACTGCAAATAATTTGCCATTGTTGAGTGCCTGTGCCTGCAATGTAGTGACTGGCAGAGTAATTAAATACTCTTCCATGTCAGTGGGTGGCAGCAGGTAGCTAATGACCTTGTTAATTTAAGACAACAGAATTAGTGATACATGTGAGAGGTAGCGGTGACAGCGATGGATAAATATTTGAAAAGGAAAAATGCAAACTCCAAACTGGGCCCTGGACAAAATTCTGTCCCAGATGAAGACCCTAGTATGAGTGGTGGTCAAAAGAAAGCAAAAACGGTGAGCACGAGGCAATACAGCGAAAGTTATCTTTCATTTGGATTTACTTTCACCGGGGATCCGATGGCACCGACTCCGTTATGCTTGGTGTGTGGGAAAAAGCTATCCAACAGTGCCATGGTCCCAAGCAAGCTTAAACGCCATCTCCAAACGAAACACCCGTCACTTCAAAACAAGAGCGCGGACTATTTTGTTCGCTTGCGTGAACACACTGAGAAACAGGCAACTTTAATGAGAAAAAACACAAATGGGGAATGAGAGAGCTCTCAAAGCTAGCTACCAAGATGCTGAACTCGTAGCCAAATCAAAAAAGCCACACACTGTGGCAGAGACATTAATACTACCTGCCTGCAAAGCCATTGTAAACGAGATGCTCGGCCCTGACACGGTTAAAGAAATAGCTAAAGTCCCTCTCTCAGATAACACAATTGCCAGACGTATTGATGACATGTCTGCAGACATCGCAAGTGTTGTTTTGGAAAAGATACACATCAGTGGGAAATTTGCATTGCAAGTTGATGCGTCTACGGATATTAGTGAACATTCTCAACTCATGGCCAATGCGCGTTTTGTGGATGGAGACACCATCAGAGAAAACTTCCTATTTTGCAAGGCATTGCCAGAAAAAACAACAGGAGAGGAAATTTTTCGGGTCACATCAGAATATCTTGAACAAGGAGGACTTCAGTGGGAAAACTGCACAAGTGTCTGCACTGATGGAGCAGCAGCCATGATCGGGCGCACCAAAGGCTTCGTTAGCAGAGTGAAAGAGAGACACCCAGATGTTATTGTTACGCACTGTTATTTGCACCGTGAGGGACTCGTTGCCAAGACTTTACCAGCAGACCTAGATCCTGTGTTGGATGATGTTGTGCGCATGGTAAACTTTGTAAAGACAAGACCTGTAAAAAGTCGCATATTTGCATCTTTGTGTGAGGAAATGGGAGCAGAGCATAAAGCCTTATTGCTCCATACGGAGGTCCGATGGTTGTCGCGCAGCAAAGTGCTGGCCCGTGTGTATGAGCTGTGGGAGGAACTAAAAGTGTTTTTAAATAATGAGAGGTGCGATGACGCAAAGCTGCTTGCAAGTGATGAGTGGTGTGCAAGGCTGGCATACATGGCAGATATATTTCAGCATCTGAATGAACTGAACACACGAATGCAAGGCCGAAATGAAAACCTGCTCACAAGTACAGATAAAATAAATGGATTCCATTCAAAGGTGCACCTCTGGCAACAACATGTGGAAAGTGCCAACCTTGACATGTTCCCACTCACCCAGAAATGGCAAGATGTCAACACTGCTGCACTGTGTGAGATAATAGGTAAACATTTGAAAACTCTTGAGGAGAAGTTGTCATTTTATTTCCCTTCAGCCTCCACTGATCGCCTTGACTGGGTTAGGGACCCATATAGCTCAGCAGCAGTTGTTGGAAAGGACATGACTTTGCAGGAGCAGGAGGAACTAACTGAACTGAGACAAGATCGTGGTTTAAAGCTAAGCTTTGCTGATCTACCTTTGGACAGTTTTTGGTTGACTGCTGCCAAGGAGTTCCCCGTTCTGGCAAACAGAGCTATTTCGACATTTTCCACAACATATCTATGTGAGCTGAGCTTTTCAAGCATGACTGCTATAAAAACTAAAAACAGAGAGAGACTGAGAGCTGTTGAGGAAGAGCTTTGTGTGTGTCTTTCTTCAATTCCTGCCAGGATATCTGTACTGTTACCTACTGGATAGCTAGTTGTGTACTTTGTTTTGTCTCCCTCTTGTGGCATAGCGCCATACTTCATTATTTATGGGTTGTGATTGTCACCCTTTGATGAGGTCATCAGAATGCTTCTACTCTGGAATGACTTGCCTTTTGTTGAAGTTGCTATGAAGTTCATCTGCTTTCACGCTTTATACGAGCATCGTCGGTATGTAATAAGTTGAAGTAACATGTTCTAGCTAAATTCATGGAATATACTATTTTGATAGATATGTCCATATGTTTGTTCTAGTATGTACATGTTAACTTACTGTAGCTTTTCATATTAGCTAACTGGAGCTTGGTAACGTTTATGTACTGTTTATACTCTTAACTTTGACAGTTGACAGGCTGATTGTTATTGTTATGTCTTAAGAACAATGCAGTAGATATACTGTATGAATTTACTGTATGGTTTAAAAACAAGGAAAATGTTATGTGTATGTTATGTTGTATTCTTTGTCTCAGTTTTACCCTATCTCTAGTTTACCATTAAAGAAGTTGAATGGTCATCTTCGTTCAGCGTGGTGATTCAGGGAAGGAGTTAAGCTGCCTGTCAGATTACATAAAGGATTGTAACGAGGACAGAACAATATCAGCTTTGTGTTCATCTAAACAGGCCCAGGTTTCACACTGGATTAGTATAAATAAATTGAGAGACTATATTATCATTATATATACTGTATTAGGCTACAGAGTGTCATTTTATAACATTTTTGGTTGGTGGTGTGCAGCGGGATTTTTTTAATGTAAAAAATGTGCTGTGCCTCAAAAAAGGTTGAAAAACACTGCGTTAAGCGGTCACGCGATGGTGGTTATCAACTCGGTAAATCAACCCAGGGTTTCCCAATCTAGCCATGAGCGCGTTGTAAAAGGGGCGGTGTTAACAATTCAATTCAATTCAGTTTTATTTATATAGCACCATATCATAACAAAGTTATCTCAGGGCACTTTTTCGTGTAGAGCAAGTCTAGACCGACTCTATATTTACAGAGACCCAACAGTTCCCACCATGAGCAAGCACTAGGCGACAGTGGCAAGGAAAAACTCCCTTTTAACAGGTAGAAACCTCGAGCAGAACCAGGCTCTGGGTGGGCGGTCATCTGCCTCGACCAGTTGGGTTGAAGGGGGAGGGGGGGAGCAGGAGAGAGAGAGCGGGAGGAAAGAGAACATACAGCAGCACAATACAGCTTTACACAGGGATGCAAAGCAATAGTTGTGGTAATGGTATTGATGATAACACCAACAGAAATAATACTAAGAGCAATATTATAATAGTAATACTAATAATAAGAACAATAACAGCAATAGCAGCAGTGGGTGCAGAGGAGGAGCACGGGGCAGCAGGCGGCCGCAACCATAGATCCAGACTCTACAGCTCCAGAGGCAGAAACACCTGCAGAAAGCAACAGAAGGAGAGAGAAAGGGGAGAGAAAGCACACAACTACGGGAAGAAGTTGAATTAGTAACAAGCATTGATGGGATATGAGGGCATACAGATGGAGAGGAAGAGGAGGAGGGAGGAGCTCAGTGCATCATAGGAAGTCTCCCGGCAGTCTAGGCCTATATCAGCATAACTAAGGGGTGGCTCAGGGCTCACCTGAGTCAGCCCTACTATAAGCTTTATCAAAGAGGAAAGTCTTAAGCCTACTCTTAAATGTGAGGAGGTTGTCCGCCTCCCGTACACAAACTGGGATCTGGTTCCACAGGAGAGGAGCTTGATGGCTGAAGGCTCTGGCTCCCATTCTACTTTTAGAGACTCTAGGAACCACAAGGAACCCTGCATTCTGGGAGCGCAGTGCTCTAGTTGGGTAATAGGGTACTATGAGCTCTTTAAGATATGATGGTGCCTGACCATTAAGGGCTTTGAAGGTGAGATAAAGGATTTTAAATTCTATTCTGGATTTTACAGGGAGCCAGTGTAGAGAAGCTAGTATTGGAGAAATATGATCTCTTTTCCTGGTTCTTTCTTGTCAGTAAACGTGCCGCAGCATTCTGGATCAGCTGGAGAGTCTTAAGGGACTTATTTGGGCAGCCTGATAATAGAGAGTTGCAATAATCCAGCCTAGATGTAACAAATGCATGGACTAGTTTTTCTGCATCTTTTTGAGACAGGATGTGCCTGATTTTTGCAATGTTACCTAAGTGAAAAAAGGCAGTCCTTGAAGTTTGTTTTATGTGGGAGCTAAAGGACATATCCTGATCAAAGATAACTCCAAGATTCCTTACGGTGTCGCTGGAGGCCAGGGCAATGCCATCTAGAGAAACTATATCTTTAGATAATGTGTTTCGAAGGTGTTCGGGGCCAAGTACAATAACTTTGGTTTTGTCTGAGTTTAACATCAGAAAATTTCAATTATTACAATGAAAATTTATGGAGGGATTCCTAATAATATTGCCTAAAGGAAGCATATATAAGGTGAATAGAATTGGTCCAAGCACAGAACCTTGTGGAACTCCATGACTAACTTTGGCGTGCATAGAGGATTCATCATTAACATGTACAAACTGATATCGATCTGATAAATACGATTTAAACCAGCTTAGTGCGGTGCTTTTAATGCCAATTAAATGTTCTAGTTGCTGTAATAGAATGTGATGGTCAATGGTATCGAATGCAGCACTAAAATCTAATAAGACAAGTACAGAAACAAGTCCTTTGTCGGATGCAATTAGAAGGTCATTTGTAACTTTCACCAGTGCTGTCTCTGTGCTATGATGCACTCTAAATCCTGACTGAAAATCCTCAAACAGCTTATTGTTGTGTAGAAAGTCACACAACTGATTGGCGACTGCTTTCTCAAGGATCTTAGAGAGAAAAGGAGGGTTAGATATAGGTCTATAGTTTGACAAAACCCCTGGATCAAGAGTGGGCTTTTTTAGAAGAGGTTTAATTACAGCTACTTTAAAGGACTGTGGCACATAGCCTTTTAATAAGGACAGATTGATCATATCTAGTAAAGAAGTGCTAACTAAGGGTAAAACTTCTTTAAGCAGCCTAGTTGGGATGGGGTCTAAGAGACACATTGATGGTTTAGATGAGGAAATCATGGAAATTAGTTGACTATGGTTGATGGGAGAAAAGCAGTCTAAATGTACATCAGGTTTTACAGTTGTTTCTAAGGTTCCTGTGTTTGAAGATAAGTCAGTACCAACTGAGGGCAGGAGGTGCTGAATTTTGTCTCTATGAGCTTCTTTAATGATAAAATTCTAACTATTAAAGTCGTTACTACTGAGGTCTATAGGAATACATGGCTCAACAGAGCTGTGACTCTCTGTCAGCCTGGCTACAGTGCTGAACAGAAACCTGGGGTTGTTCTTATTTTCCTCTATTAATGATGAGTAGTAAGCTGCTCTGGCATTGCGGAGGGCCTTCCTATAAATTTTAAGACTATCTTGCCAGGCTAAACGTGATTCTTCCAGATTGGTGGAGCGCCATTTCCTTTCAAGTTTTCGCGATGTTTGCTTTAATTTGCGGGTTTGCGGGTTTGCAGGTTATACCATGGAGCTAACCTCCTCTGTTTTATTATCTTCTTTTTTAGAGGGGCGATAGAGTCGAGTGTTATTCGTAGTGAGCCTGCAGCACTATCAACAAGATGATCAATTTGGGAGGGACTAAAGTTAGCATAGGAGTCAACTGTTACATTGAGACACTGAATTCAATGCAGATGGAATCACTAATCACTAACCCTAACCCTTAAATTTAGCTACAGCACCATCAGATAGACATCTAGTGTAGGAATGTTTGCCTAATGGCATGTAGTCCAGTAATAGGAATTCAAAAGTTATTAAATAATGGTCTGATAAAAAAGGATTCTGTGGAAAGACTAGTAGATGTTCAATTTCAATGCCATAGACAAGAACAAGGTCGAGGGTGTGGTTAAAACAGTTATATACACTCTGACAGAAGCCAATTGAATCTAATAATGAGATAAACGCAGCACTAAGGCTATCATTTTCTACATCTACATGAATATTAAAATTACCTACAATAATTATTTTATCTGTTTTAAGGACAGCATTTATTTGCAGCATATGACCAATCACAAACATGACAAGTGTACTGGCAGCAGAGTGGCATACTTTACGACGAAGAGCAAACTATAATATTAGAGAAATACGAAGAAGTTAAACACATCATCCAGACTAAAAGCAACACAGCTGCAGCTGCCAAATGCAGGAAAGACAGCCGGCAAAAAAATCACTGACTGTGTGAATGCGTAAATTAACAGGATTACGATATCACTGCCCGATCTTTAGGGCACGAGTAGATCTGACTATGGCCTACTTACATTTGTGTATTTCATTAAATTAATGTGTTGCTTAGATGTATTCTTATGACGTGTATATTACAATTTTAGCCTTATTCTTTCCGGCGGTGAAAAGCAAATAAAAAATAAATATAAAAACATAACTCAAAGCGGTAGAACTTACTTTCATATCTTCTAAGTACAACAAGTACAAGGCTTTAGTGCTTCAGTCAGTCTCTCTTGGATGATATCGATATACAAAAGCACAATGAAATGGCTTTGACATTTCTTGCAAGAAGCTAACACAGATAAATCAGTCCCTCCAACGAGAAACTTTCTCTCATATAAAAAGAGTTCCTCTCACACAGGATCTTCTATTGGTGATGCCATTTTCCAAGAGAATTGATTAGTCGGTAGGCGGTGCTTTTGTACGCGTTGATCTGTTATCTCGAACATAACCTGCTCCAGAGCAGGTTAGGCGTGCAGTATAAGTTACAGTGGCGATTTGCGCCAGTAAGAAGTGAACCACCGTTGTAACCCTGAAAACCCAGAGTTAAACCTGAAGTTACCTCGCTAACCCCAAATCCTGCTTTGTAGTACAGGCCTCTGGTCTGACTGTCTGTTAATCAGTTGACTGTTGACTGTTGGCCTCCAATATGTTTGGGATTGGCTTGTTTGGTAACATTTGGCTTCTTCTGCCATACAACGTTCCAGTCATTCATGCATCACAGACACTGTAATGTTACATGAGCCATCACTACAGAGTTTTTTTTTTCTCTTTCAATCGGCTGAGAATAAATCTTCAAAGTTACAACTCATGTGTGCTCTCCCCTTTTTGTGTCCTTCCATGAGCTGGGTTGTGACATACTATATTGTAGATTGCATTTAAAATATCCTTTCACAGCAGGCTTCAAAAACTGTTTACTTCTAATTCTGTGTATCAACCTCTTTTTCTGTGTTTACTCTGCACCCACACTGTCACCATCTGCTGCTACCTTTGCCCTCAGAATACACAGCTGTACATCTCTCTGTATGTCTGTTGTGTCTGTACATTGTCTAAGTATCTGTGTGCTGCAGTGTATAAATTATTGAGCCTGATCTCATGGGAAATTCATACTTATTTATAGAAAAATAAATGCCATCTTTCACTACTATATGAATGTCACTACACATTTTCAAAATATGTGTTTTTTGTTGTTTTGTTTTTTTGTAAGAAATGAAAGAACCAGAGTTAATGAAAATAAGAAAAGAACAGAAGAATAGAACATAACATGAGATTTACAGGCTAAAAAAACACAACAGCTACATTTGGATAGGGCTTCATGTCATCAAATCAAAGATTCAGACACTTCATAACAAAAGTTCATAATTCACTGCAGTCATTTCCTCACTGACAGTCCACTGTCATGACTGTTCCTATCACTTACAATATGTTTTTGTTTTTGTTTTTTACAGAGCATGATCATGTCAGAGTATGCTGCTGAAGTAACAATACTAATGAGGGCAGTAAAAGTTATTAAAACTGGTTCTGAAGGGCTGTACAGCAGTAAACATCATATTGTTTGTATCTGCTGATCTACATCTGAAAAATCTCATTATCAGACATGATGAGAAGCTGTACAGAGGCTGTCACCTCTCTCTCTGTCTCTCTCTCTCTTTCTCTCACACACACACACACACACACACACATGCATGATGCAGTGGGTGAGGTCTGGGCGTGACTGCCTCCACCAGGAATGCAGTAGTGTGTGTTTTGAACTCTCCACATACTGTGCACTCTCACCCAGGCTGATCTGTCAGTTTCTCTGTACATTCTGCCTGACAGACAGAGAGACACCTGGGACACTGATTAACTCTCATGAACTCATCAGAATGGAGAAAGGAAAACAAAGAACACAGAGGAAGAAACACAACAACAGGCGAGGTGTGGATAGATGAAACAAATGAAAGAGGATTTGTATTTTCTTGGTCACCTGCAAGTTTCTGCCAAACTATGAGGAAAACCCCTGTGTGAATCAGCTCTTGGGACTTTTCTTTCTCTTGCGGATTTTGTATTTACCCAGTTTCCAGCTTCCTCGAACATTTTCACTTCAACTCCAGCTCTACTGAAAGTTCCACAGGCTGATTTAAGTTTGAGATATTTATTTCCGTTTATTTTTGTTGTCATATTTTCAGTTTAAGAAGTTAAATCTGTGTCTTTGGAGTTGAAGCTTCATTTCAGCACCCCTTTCTGACCTTTTCCCCCTTGTTTCTTATTCTCTCTATCTCTTTCTTTGGAGTTTATAAAAAATGTAAAAGATATATTCTCAGGACAAATTCAGAGTAGTCTTCAGTGATAAGCAGCTGTTATAATGCTGGAATGACATTGGAGTTTGAGCTACAGTGACAGCAGAGTGAACGATCTCTGCTACACCTGACTGCTGCCACACACACTGCTGGAACTGAACATGGCATCTAACTGCATCACATAGAAGTGGATCACAAAGGTAAGAAACCCAGGATGCATACTTTCTGTGGACTTTCAGAGAGTCTGCTCGGGGTGCACTGGACATAAAGTCCCTGACCCCCACCACTCAAAAATGTGTTTTGCTTATTGTTACTACACTGTGATGTTTGAGCTTCACTGTGCAGAATGATTTATGTGCAGAGTTTGTTCTCACATTCATCTGCTGAAGGGGGAAAGTTTCTCTGTGCTCATCTTTGATCTCAGTTTAACACATGGACGTACAGGATGTTTTGGGGACATAACAACTAGTTAGGGATAATCATGATGCAATATGGTCTGCCAAGTATTTTTATATGCCTGAAAATATGTCTGGAGGGGAAGATTAAACCTGATAGATTACCCATAATTCATAGGATTCAATATGGATGTGATGATATATATACTGTATAATCAGAGTATGATATTTATTGATATTTATTTTTGAAGATATCCGTTGTTTATTTTTGCACGGTTTGACTGATGTAATGAGGTTTATCTATACTTTGAGATGGGTTACAAGAATTTAGATTCATCACCATGGAAATGAGTGAGGTCTTCAGGCCTAGTGCCCTCACAGACTTGATGTGATGATGATGAACATATCACGGTACGTGTGACTGAAGTCCATGAGGGCTCAGTCCACAAGGGTGTACAATTGGATTCAGCCATACTGATGACTTTGCTATTGTTTGAGCCTTGCCTGTACGAGGACTGACAATCTGTGGCTTAAAGTTTCTTCTGATGGTCGTGCTGAGGTCATCATTAGGTCATTATGAGGTCAGCATGAATTTGCTCAGTAATTTAATAGAAACCTGCCCATTAGATGTTGATATTTCTGGTGCACAAGTGGGTGGGGGGGGGTGCTATCTAGAAAATATTCTTCTAGTATAAGGTGTATTGTGCAGAGTAGTGTAGTGTGCTGTACAAACACTCACAATTTGATTTGACTCAATCCCACATACACTATCCTGCTTCCCAAAATACTAACTAGAGCACCCAATGTGGATTAATCCGCTGCTGAAAATAGTCGTTCAAAATAGTCGTACATTGAAAACTACAGTGAGCAGCTGTTTTACAGAAATCAGTGAGCCTTTTTTAAAAATGATTCATTAAAATGAATGTTTGAAAACTCTATATTTATAAAACGCCAGCCTTATCCATTAAGACTGAGGACCACAGGCCTGGTTTGGGTTGTTCCTCAGGTTTTCACTGGGGTCAGGTCTGCTGGAAGACCTCTATTATAACGTTGTCTTATGCACAAGTATGAAAGATACGCTTCAATCAGTCAGAATGTTAGTGTTCTTCAATATGATTACATAAATTCCATGAAACCATTTCAAAATGGCTCATCAGGAGTCAGAAGTGACAGAGAGGAAGAGTTCTGTTATTCTGCTTGATGAGGACGTGTGGTTAGCAGCCTCATCAACAACACACATTCATGTTGGGAAAGAACAAGCTCCAGCAAACATTTACTGACTGAATTGTCCTTGAGTGAGACAGTGAATCCCCTCCAGCTCCAGAGCTGCTGTTCTGTCGCTGACACTGACTTTTGGCTTCCGTGTGAAAGAGGGGCCAGAGAAAACATATTTTCCCTACAGTGATCAATAAAGTATTGATTAAACCCTGTGAACTCTGAGCTGACTGGTTCATCTGAGCATCAGGATGAATTATAACCCTGCCATCAATCAATACACAGCATGAACACACACACATGGCGCTGATCATTATTAGAGTCCTGCAGCAACCATTGACATGCTGTTATGTAAAACACATTTATGTGACTGAGGCAAGGACACTGACAGTGTACACTGTCAAACATCAACTAAACATGCATGGACATCAGTATTTGTGTATTTATTGTTTGTAGGGCTTAAGTATGGTGATGTCTGCCAGTCAGTGAGTCATCTGTCCAACACTTTGGTCTGGAAAAAATGCAGCATTTTTCAATGAAATTTGTATTGGATATGTGGTCCCCAGGGGAACAACCTTACTGATTGTGGGGACTCCTGACCCTTTCCTCCAAGGGGAGAATTCTACTGTAGTAATATCCAGTGGTGGAGTACATTCACTCATGTACTGTACTTCCATTTTCAAGGTACTTAACTTGAGTATTTCTGTTTGGTGCTACTTTATACTTCCACTTCAATACATTTCAGAGGAAAATATTGCATTTTTTACACATCTATCTGACAGCTCTAGTTATTTTACATATAAAATATACTGCATGATGACCTTCAATTCAATTTTATTCAATTCAGTTTTATTTATATAGCGCCATATCATAACAAGGTTATCTCAGGGCACTTTTTCATATAGAGCAGGTCTAGACCAGCTCTTTATACCTTATACCTTAAAACATATAATATAGTGCAATAGGTAAAACTGCACAACAGTATATAAAGTCTGACTAAATAATCTTAACTCAGGTCCACTTAACAGCTTTTATCTGAGCTTTCGACCGAAGTTCCATCCTGTGAAGACAACTGAACCAACTTAATGCAAGCAAACTCCATCTGCTGATGAAGACTGCGAGATGTGATTGAAAGCCCCAGAGGATGTTAGTAAGTGGACATTGAGTTAAGATTATTTTGTCCATCTACTTCCCAAATTCAAGAATGAACTTTCATGCTCAAAACGTTATAATAACGTAACAATGTAAAATATAACAATAAACACAGACATTCTGCTGGTTAATGAGTACTTTTACTTAAAGCTGCTCTAATCAATATTTTGATATTAGCAATGGATCAAATGTAATCTTAAAGGAGTCACTCATAGTGATGAACCCACAGAGAATTATCACCAACCCGTCAGCTGTACAGAGCGTTTTAGCTTCTTTCAGCTCATTGTTTTGACTGAACAGCCTGCAACTTTTGGTTCAGTGTGACCACTCTCATCAACCACATTTCCAGCAGCAGCAGACAGATGTTTTCAGCGAAAAAGCTCTGATAAACCCACAGTACACTACCTGCCCAGCACCAAACAGCAGACAGACAAAGTTAGAGACTAGCTGGTGAACATACTGAAGCATTTAGCAGCTAAAGAGCCAGATATTTTTCTCAGGAGTTGGTGGAGACCAAACCAGAGCTAAAAGGAGAGTGAGTAATGGACTTATATCCATCATGTGGACACAAACATGACTCCAGGTGAATTTTAATGGTGCTTGTTAACACACAACACTAACACATTAGCATGGTCAACTTTATAAGGCCATAATATGTTGTATAATTTTCAGCTTGTTATAGAGTTTTGCAAGTTTTTATGTTGTTGTATTGCTACTAGGATCTGAATACTTTTTTTTACCACTGTGATATCAAAATCTGTAGGGCAGTTTGCCATGAAAAGTATACACATTGATGCTGCAAAAGATCTCTGTCCATTTTGGTTGTATTGTGATCTGACACCAACCACAGGCAGGAATGATCTCTGTGCACACAGTATTGACAGAAATGAAAATGAAGTGCAAATTAGGCCCTCTTAGGCTCCTCTGCTTTTCCTATTGGACAACCATTTTACTGAAAGAACGCTACATGAAGGATACACCTGGAACTCTAAATAACTAGTTATTTCATTTAAAACCAGCATTTTGTGGTGGCATCTGGAACTGTCTCAGAAGGTTCATTTAAAGGAAAATGCCACCATTTCACTCACCACCTCTTTAGTTTTACATAAATCATTTCAAACACTTGTCTCTAAATTCAAAAGAAAGATCAAACAAAGAAATTAGCCCCCTGGATTAGCTATTGTAGCTAACTGCATAGTGATCTATTTCTGGGGCTAACCAAAGTATTTGCCTATTCATCTGCACATGCTGGTTTGTTTACAGGTGTGAGGCTGGGGGTTGCTGTCAATTAGCGTTTATAAATTGTGCTCTTGGATTCATAACTCGTGCCCACAGATTTGCAAATCACTTCTTTCTTCAGAGAACAAGGAATGGAGCATTTTGACGGTGACCACATCTGCCAAGTAGGCTAAATCCAATGTATCTAG
Source organism: Macquaria ambigua (assembly GCA_008360985.2). Lineage (NCBI taxonomy): Eukaryota > Metazoa > Chordata > Actinopteri > Centrarchiformes > Percichthyidae > Macquaria > Macquaria ambigua. The sequence goes on along the minus strand of VMKM01002154.1, from coordinate 68,080 downwards.
ATTTAAGGGTAGATTTAATGCTATATTGTGTTTTGCATTGGATGTTTCACAGCTTTCATTGTGTAACATTGTATTTATTGTGCGTTTCACTCCAAAACCAACCTCCATAGGCATGGATTGCATATATGTGGGCACGGATTATGAATCCAAGAGCACGCTTTATAAACCGTGCGAAAGGAGGTTTCGGTTTTTGTAAGTAATGCAGATCAGCTGAAGCTACATCTCTACAGGCTACAGCACCTTTACTGACATAACATAGCAGGGAACCATTTCCAGACATTTTTCCCCAAAAATAATCCTGATCAGCCACAAATTCACAGAGATTATCTAATAGTTGTTTATACTGTGCTGTGAAGTTTGGTCATTAGATGATGAGAACATTTTAATCACAATAACATTGTTAGGTATACAGTATGTTCCAGCCCTGACTAGGCCTCACAGGTGTCCAGCAGAGTCAGTCTAACCTAGACTTTCATTTTCATTTGAAAACTCCAGACCTGAATCTGGTTAAGCATCATTTGTAACTGGGCTTGATTGTCCGCGATCAGTACAGCTTCTTCCTGGTGAGGGTGTGTCTCTGCCTGGCTGTCAGCATGCTTCACATAACCTTCCTGCTGCTCCTGAATCGCCTGTCAGTCCAGTCTGGGCTTTACCACTAACCTGTTCTCTGCTGCTGGCATTGGAGCCAACTTTTACTTACTGACAGGGGAGCCTATCGTTAATCAGCATTCCCTGTATAAACCAGATTGGCAGCAGTGTCAGTTCTGGAGTTTACAAAGAGACTTCACAGTACCTAGTAAAGTGACCACCTCATTTATTTAAGAACACTGCAACATCTGACATAGAAATCTGCACAGGCTTTATAATTAGTGGGATTCAATTGGCAACTTAATAATGTCAGCTTGACGAGTTAGCATTAGCTAATTATTGTGTAACAAGTTATCTTTAGCTAGATAACTTTAGCTGTGTCCTAATTATCTGCTACATTTTATCTGTATCCAGTATATTCTAATCTTTATAGTACGGTATTTGTTGTAGGTAGTTTACAAGAAATTGACATACTTTATCATTTTATATCAACAGGAAAGGATTCAATACATGCGTCATTAGACGTAAATCAATCCGCAACGATTTAATATTTTATTTTTGGTTTTCTGAGACTTTATGTAGCTTTCTCACCACTATCTGTGATTTATATTACATTTTTGCGGCTGTGAGCACCTTCTCTAATTTCTTTGTACATTGCATTGTGGCAGAATGGTGTCATACATATCCACACATTATTGTTTTTGTCTCACCGCTCTTAATATTTAAAAACATAGAATGCACAAACCAAAATGTTCACAATCAAAATTAAACCTGCAAGCACAGACCTGATATACACATTTTTAAAAAGAGTTAACAGGTAGCCTTTGTCAGCAGCATAGACTGTATATAAAGATGGATGACACCTGGATGGATGGATGTCAGCTCTCCAAAAGTGAAGCCAAAACATTTTGATCGCCCCCTGGTGGCTGTCTGCAGTATAGGACATAAACCCCTTCCCCTCCATGTTAACGGATGGGACATGGGCCAAACTGAAAAGTCAAAGTACACGTCACCCGTATCCAGGATATTTTGGCTTCATTTTTGTACAGTGGGAGGAAGTGGAGACGCGTCATTCATCTTTATATACAGACTATGGTCAACACAGTGTCTGTCAAACCAGGATTTAAAGTTTACCTATATACTTCATACTTGCTATCAATCACTATAAATTTAAAACACTGAGGGTCAGTGTCAGGTCAGGTATAAAATGACCCGGATCTTCCGCATCATGCGGCCCATAGATCAAGCACACTAGCGTTTCCTTTAACCCCACCTCCCAACCGCTCTGTCTCAGGCTCGTTCACACGAATGACAGTGATTCAGCTATTAGTGACAGTTTACAGTTGTAATTACACAGTTTGGCCACTATGTCAAATTGGCTTCAAAGCCCAGAGCACTTCCTGGGGGCTTGATATGTCGTTTTTTCCAACGGTCATATATGTTGTTTTGGGAGTCACTGGCAAACAACCTATTCTGTCATTTAGGTATGAGGACGTGTTGCGCAAAACGTATCATAAAGCACTACACTGTGTATTACCACTCCAAAAAGAAAAACGTATTTGTTGTGAAACTGACATTCAGCACTTGCTTTATGACTATGTAAGGTTCTAAGTATGTACGTAGCTGTTATTCACAGCTACACTGAAACTATTTTTTGTGGTGCAACATACCAAGTTTCTATCATAAATCAAAGCCTTAATTAATGATCAAACACAGGACTGTGATGGAAGTGCACTGAGCCACACCTCGTGACTCAGCTGTGTGAACAAGAACTGCTCCAGTTGTGGCTTGTTAATCACACCCAAATCAATGTGTCTGTGTCTAGTTGTGTTAGTTTGTGCATGACGTATGTGTTTGATCATGTTGGTGTTAATGGATAGGAGACAAGTGTTTGTGTAGCCTGCACAGTGTTGGAGACATGTTTGTGGGTGTGCAAGCCACTAAATATGTATGCTTATTGTATGTATTGATGTTTAAGAGATAGAAGTATTTAACAGGTAAGTGTGTGTGATTGTGCGTGCATGCATCCACATGCATGATGACACTGTGATAATAATGCATGGATGCGTCAAGCGCTGTGTTCTGTTGTTGGAGATCTGATTGCTCATCAAACCTGCATCTTATGATTAAAAGTCAGAAGCCTCAGCTGCACCATCTATGGTGTTCAGAGTTCATTTAACCCTGGAAAGTTGGGGTCATTCCTATGTTCCCAGGGTACTTGGGGAGCATACAGAGAACATGACAAAGGGTCCAATGTTCCTCAGTTTTACATAAGTGCTCTCCTACAGCCCTGTGTTCCCATGGTCCTATATTTCCAAGGTCATATGTTCCCCAGCTCTATATAGCACATAATGGGAACCTGAAAAAGATGTTCCCCAGCTCTGTATTTGCTTAATATGACATGGGCTATTGTGGGAACTCGTCAAAGGGGTTTTCTGTTCCCCACCACTGCCATATGGCTCTCAATATAATAGGCCTACACTTGAGGGAACTTATCAAATGGCTGGAGTCACAGTATGGCATGCAGCAATAAAACATCCTGGGTACTTTTGTGGATCAAACCCAACCCAAACAACAGTTTAAATTTGAGGAAAACTTAATAGGACTACCCAGCCGGGTCAGATCTGATCCAGAACACCACAGATGTAACAATTCAGCAACCTTCAAAATCAAATAAAACCATTGGTTTTGTTGTGTTTATATAGCTGTTTTGAAGCTTTGTTCCAATAAAAAAAATATATATATATTTATTTATTATATATATAATATTTGAACTTGAAATGGGTCAACTTTGACCCGAACACAATAGGAGGGTTAATGTGTGTCAACAGAATATTGAACTGGGGAACATAGGGCCTTGGGAACTTAGGATCCTGGGAACACGGGAACCTGGGAACATGGGACCTTGGAAACTTAGTTAAAAGTCATCCAAAGATCATGCTAATCCTATCAGCCCTCACACAATCACATACATTTTGTGATTGCATCAAGATCAGCACCAGGGAGTAAATTTCATTGATACTTTTTGTCCTCCTCTTTAGTCAATACTTCTGGTGAGGTCCCTGCTGTAACCATGGCGTCCCGGGTGAAGCAGCCCCAGGGGCGTGGCCTATCCTCTCTATTTTCTTGCTGCTTCAAAGGAAGTGACCAACCAGAGATCACCTACTGTCATGACATCAACTCTGCAGCTATACTGGAGCCCACCCTGCCTATGCCCCCCCTTCAAGAGCTGGACTCCATGTTCACTGAGCTGGTGGTGAGTACAAGACCACAGTCAGTGTTCCTATTCTGAACACTGTGTATTTCTATGTACCTGCAAACATCCATAATTATTCAACAGCGTTCTTCCTCATTCTCCCTTTTGATCCTGTCTTTCTTCTATCCCAGGATGAACTGGGCCTTACAGAGGAGCACAGAGCAGCCATGTTCGCTTTGCCAGCAGAGAAAAAATGGCAGATCTACTGTAGTAAGAAAATGGTAAGAAACTATAACTACAACAGCCAACATATCTGTATTGGCAGTTTATGTATAGCAGCTGCTTTTCTTGGGTAAGAGTTGCTACCACTGAAGAGTTCAATATGCCTCAAAGAAACTACTACTGGGATGGCTGTGGCTCAAGAAGTAGAGCGGGTTGTCTACTGATCACATGGCTGGTGGTTCAAGCCCCACCTCCTCCTTCATGTCCACATGGTGAAGTGTCCTTCAATGTTCATTGCTCCCAATGGTTGGCCAGCACCCTGCTGCCAATGGTAAATGTAATGGACTTCACTTATATAGCGCTTTTCAACCTTAACGGTTCCCAAAATGGGTCTCATTCACCCATTCACACACAAATTCACACACCGATTGTGATGGAGTTACCATGCAAGGTGCTGGCCTCCATCGGGAGCAACTTAGGGTTGAGTGTCTTGCCCAAGGACACTTCGACATGTGGACAAGACAAGCCGCTCTACCTCCTGAGCCACAGCTGTGGCTGCTAAGGTTGAGCAGCAGAAACCTTTGGATAAAAGCAATATATAAATGTAGCCATTTACTGATTCAAGCAGAAACCATCGTGGTTGATAAATTAATGAACTGCTAAGGCTTATGTTCTGGGAGGGTTTTTGCGTGATTGACAGGGTTTTCATCCATTATCATCTGTGTTTACTGTTTGCTAGTCCCTCTTCAGATACACTAAGGCTTCCTGCCTTTCAACCGAAATTGGATTTTCTGGCTCCAGTAACTGACAAAGATGACAACAATCAGAAAACCTAAATGAAAATCCCCATGACGTACAGTCTATAACTACAGTTCATGACTATATCTACATATGATGTTACCTAGTAGTTGTTTGACACAACATCTGGAATCATGCACCCAACCTGTGTAAATTTTACAAAATTCTTAAATTTGCAAATCCCCACATATAAGTGCCATACCTAGCCACATATCATGTATAATACTTTTTTTGGAGCAGCTGCATGTTCTCATTTTCTCTATTTTGATCATATGACGCATGGATTTGTTGTCTAGTATATGTTATCCATGACCCTGACCTGTGTGTCTGTATATATGTGTATTTCAGGAGGCAGCGGAGAATAAAGGAGCAACCAGCTGGCCAGAGTATTATATTGACCAGCTGAGGTGCATGGCTGCTGTGAGTAACTCTCTAAAGTCTTTTTCTTTGTAAAATGTAAAAATATTCATGTTTTATATAGCCGCTTTGAGTAATAAAAACCTAAAATTTTGTCACCTCCTTGTAGTAGTATCAAAAAGGACACTGTTCAGATGACAATGCATACCAAACGTATTTCAGCAGAATAATTTTATTTTATTTTTAAGATGGATATTGTCATAGATATATTTACACATATTTGTTTTTGAATAATAATGTTAATTTAAATGACATTGCCATTTTTTATAACTTAATATCAGCTGATATCACAGAGTGCACCTATCCTACACTATAAACCACCAACATTTACTTCTACTGAGGAGCCGAAGGGACAGCTTGGCCAAACTCTCTCCAGTATTGCCTCTGAGTGCATATATGACCTATTTGGAATTGTGAAAAAAAGTGTGAGGCATTATTTTGTTTAACCCCTGTCTTCCCAGAGGAAGACTCTGCTGGCACTGGAGGATGAGGAAGAGCAGGGAAGACATACGATTGTAGATGATCTAAAGACGGCACTGAGGACACAGTCAATGAGGTATAATTCCAGTTCTAACACATATTATTCTGAAAATGTAGAGATTTCCCAAAGCTTATGTTTCATTTTCCCCTGCACTACAGTGACATAAAGACTGATTGATCTCCCCCAGGTTTGTGACACGATTCATTGAGTTGGATGGCCTATCTTGTATCCTGAATTTCCTCAAGTCAATGGACTATGAGACCACCGAGTCTCAGGTCCACACCTCATTGATTGGCTGCATCAAAGCTCTGATGAATAACTCTCAGGGCAGAGCTCATGTCCTAAGTCACTGTGAGAGCATTAATATCATCGCACAAAGTCTCGCCACTGAAAACATCAAAACCAAGGTACACAGGTGGAACACAAACTTTGTAATACTGTATACTTTGTAACTTTCTCTTATTCTAAAATCATGAAGCTGATTTGTTAGAAGGTGGGGGAGTTGGTGAATGCAGGAACTCCATGTTTGTTTGTTTTATGCTGGTTTGAAATTAGCTACCATTCTGCATGGATGGATCACTGAACAGGCTGGGTCAGGGGGGACCCAGGGCCAGAGCCTCTGTTGAAGTGACTGTTAACATGTCTTGCTAGAAAGTCAATCAAACGACTACAAAGATACACAAAAAGACCACAAAGAGACTTTAAGGGCTTCATCAGGCAAACATCCATGTGAAGGAAAAACAGGCTTTATTCTGTATACATACAAAAAAAAACCTCAATTACCTCAAAGTGATCCACTTTGAACGTAAAAACACATTTTCCCTAAAATTAAGCCTATAGAGGATGTACTGTATAATAAACATTTTTACAAATGTATAGTGAGACAAAATATGTACAAAGTTGTGATTATGCATGAGACAGTAAATACTTCATATGGGTGTTTGCTGAACATTGACCTGATGGTTGAAACATTGCCTCATTAAACCTTTGGGAGCTTGAAGTATTCATTGTGCAGCCTACCCCTCTTTTTCCTTTATATGCTGCTGTCTAGTTTTGTGTTGCAATAAATGGAGATTTGAGGAGATGATTCTATTAGAGAGTGAAAACTGATGGTGATGAGGATGATAAACTTAGGTCTCAAGTCAAACAGTTACTTAAAAGTTTGGATTTCATGATTTTTTTCCAACCTGAGTGTTTCTGATCATAGTCAAACTTTTATCATGTCCCAGTAAATAATCATGAAATTCTTTCTCCTTCTCATTTGTAACTGACCATTCTTCTTTCTCTCCTTAGGTTGCAGTGTTGGAGATCCTCGGTGCAGTATGTTTGGTGCCAGGAGGCCACAAGAAAGTACTGGAAGCAATGCTGCACTACCAGAAATTTGCCTCGGAGAGAACACGCTTTCAGGTCTGCTTTTGTTTTGTTCATTTGTGTGTGCTTCATTCAATTTTCTGCAAAGGACGATGCTAGTGTGGATAAAATAGATGAATCTGATCTCTTGACACAATGACCCAAAGCTTAACACACAAAGCAAACAGTTTCTTGAGGAGAAGCCTGGTATTAAAATGCACTTTTAGGCATTGGAGTTAAATTGGAGCTATAAAATAATGATTGCAAATTTACATTTATTTACAATAAATATATAACAGATGTTAGATGTGGTCACCGCGCCACAACCCACCAGGTTTCCAGGTCAAAGTTCATTTATTTGAAATTGGCTCTCTGCATTGCTTTCCCTTCTCTTGGTCCGGGCCATCCCATCATGCTTCTCCCAAGGGATTTGTCGCTTCTTGTGTAAGATGAATTGGAGTGGTTGTCTCCACCTAGCTCACCATATTCAGTGTGAACAACATACAAATGCCTTAGTGGAGTTAAATATGTAGGATTTGTCTTGAGGTGGGTCAGGGGAAATCATTAGGATCATCATCCTCTAGAGACTAGGGCTGTACCCGACTCAAACTTTTGTCAGTTGAATCAGATTTGGCTGTTCAATACAAATACTCGACTATTCATTCCCTTTCTTTTTTCGTATAGACTATCAAGCAATGGTTTGTTGAACTGCCAGATTTTTGAACAGGGTTCAGTGGGATGTTCAGGGTATCCATTTTACATGACAGTTTAAAGTGATTTCTGATCTTGAGGCCAAACTGATGTCTAACCAAGATCAAAAAGAAGACCAAAAGCCATATCCATGCAAACATGTTTTATAATGGTATAACGTGAGTATTTTCTGTTTGGTGTGCAGACCCTGCTGACAGATTTGGATAGATCCACAGGCCGTTACAGAGATGAAGTTAATCTGAAGACTGCCATTATGTCCTTCATCAATGCTGTGCTCAGCCAGGGAGCAGGAGAGGTGAACAACAATTAATCTGTCTCTCTTAAAGGAACATCCTCTGTTTTGAATATGTTTTTATGATGTCAAATGTCTTTTAGGAGTTGGTTTGTGATGCAGCATGATACAATATGATATATTTTTTTAACCCTCTTTTCTTCCACATGTATCCTCTTAAAGGATCAGTCTGACATTATTCAGTATTTTTCTTATTGTCAACAAATCCCCTGAAAAGACCAAAACCAACAATGTGTTAGTCCGTCTCTCAATACTTTCTGACCTCCCTACCCTGTGTGTGGCTCTCAGCCCCAAGCCCATTGGTTCCTACTGAAGACGTAAATCTTTAAAAACGGGTCACAACCCACTGCAATGGAGTGGCTCATTGATGTGTTTATTTTATATATATTGTCAGGCAGAAAGAGTGGGTTGACATGAGCAACACAACACTTACAGGAGCATATATATATACACATAGTGACATATATATATATATATATATATACTTTATGTAGTACATTTCTTCCAGTGTTTTACATATTGATCACATCTTAGTCTTAAGGTAAAGGTCAATGTCTCCATACAGTTTATTTCATTTACAGTTGCAGTCCAGTTGTTCCTTGTCGGAGGGTTTGCCTGCAGCCACTTCCATGTGAAGTCTATTGAGTTGTTGTTGGTAGAGTAATAGATCTAAAAAGACATCTTTCCATTTTGATTCCGAGGGACTGATGCCACTGCCTGATGTTTTCTGCTGTTCATACATAATTACTGCTATCAGGCTGCAGTGTAGCTGTGCTATAAGTACGATATCTTTAAGTGACACCATATTTGTGTATGTTTGCCTTTGTGTTTGTGTTTGTGTTTTGTGCAACTACTCTCATTATATAATTACATTATATGATGATTACATTCTTTTCTTCCTTCCATCTGATCCCCTCCTGCTAGAAAATAACTCAACATAGCAATGCTGCGTGTGTGTGTGTGTGTGTGTGTGTGTGTGTGTTTTCAGACCAGTCTGGAGTTCCGTATCCATTTGCGCTATGAGTTTCTGATGTTGGGCATTCAGCCAGTCATTGACAAACTACACTCCCATGACAATGCCAACCTGGACAGGTACATCAGGTGCACCTAAAGGTGCTAGTGTCAATACTGTGTCATTGAAGTAATGAATAAGTAAGAGGTCTGGGGAACATATTTGTACTTTGACATACTTGATTTTAAATAGCTTTCTGAGTTCAGTTGTTTCATGTATTGTTGATTTCAGACATCTGGACTTCTTTGAGATGTTGAGGAATGAAGATGAGCTTCTGATGTCCAAACGCTTCGATGTTGTAGGTCATTTAGACAAACCTTTATACTGTCCAAATGCTTCAGTACTCTAAGATTGTTTTCTATATATTACATCCTTTCGATCCAGTAACCAGCTGAAATACAAGCTCTTAAGGGTGAACAGACTGAACACATTTCTGATTTTTAACACCAAATATCATTAGTTGAGGTACACACCACAACTTTAGGGGGGATTTTATGGATTCATCGAAATCAAAATAACATATTAACACACGCTGCATATTTTTATTGCAAGTTTGACAATTATATACTACTGAGGAGTAGTGTATTCCAGTGTTCCTTTATAATAAAACAAACTTGTAGCAGCTCGTCTTCAGAATTACATTTCTTTTTGATGTGTAATGTGTTATAAACCTGGTGCTGTCTTTTGCTACTTGTGCTGCTTTTGTTACAGGTCCATATAGAAACTAAAAGTGCCAGCCAGATGTTTGAGCTGATCAAGAAGAATCTGAACCACACTGAAGCCTACCCTCACCTCCTGTCTGCACTGCAGCACTGCCTCATGATGCCATGTGAGACTGGCTGCTGGCCTACAATTGACTTCTTTACTTTTTTTGCCAATTGCCATAAAATGAACTATGATAGTAGCAGCCTTTCCCTCTGTTGACTCCTCTCTGTCTGCAGATAAGCAGAACAGTTCCACGCTTCAGTACTGGGTGTTGTTAGACCGGATAGTTCAGCAGCTGGTTCTGCAGACAGACAAAGGTGAAAACCCTGATGTCGCTCCACTGGAGGACTTCAACGTTAAAAATGTTGTACGCATGTAAGTTTCCAAGGTTCCTAACCTGGGGCGTGAGCAGTACTGCTGCAAACACTACAGTTTTCAGTGTTGATGACAGATGAGATTCAAACAGCACCAGTGGAATAGTGCTCTCTAAAATAAAGTTTATAGTTACATTTCACATTCAGATAATACTTCTCAAGGTAATACTTATAGTTCTGTTAGTAATCCCACCAAGTGTTAATGAATCTGAGAAATATTGTGTCATATTGTTGCAGCCCAACATTTTGTCATTTTGATCAATTTTTATAAAAGAAGTACATGTAACATATTTATAAGTGAAGCATAAAGGCATGTTTCAGAAACTGTACTGTAACACAAAGTGTTATTGTCCTTCAGATAAAGCCTGTGGACTGATGCAGGGTCCAACACTTTGGAAAACCCCAATCTCCAAAATAACCTTGTGGTGTGTGTGTGTAGTAGTAGTAGATGCAAATCATGTTTGAAAAACACCTTTCAGACGTGTGTGTGTGTGTGTGTGTATGTGTGTGTTTGTGTCTATAGGCTCGTCAAGGAGAACGAGGTCAAACAATGGAAAGAACAAGCAGATCAAATGAGAAAAGGTGTGTGCAGGGGGGATTGGAACTTTGTTCCTGTTATACCAAAGGGGGAAATGGAGACCTTGGCTGGACTGGTCAGTTTGAATATACTGTATATTTTGCTCCCATAATCATTGCAGGTTAAAGGGTAATTCTGGTATTTTTGAACCTGGGACCTTTTACATATTTTTGTTACGCCGGCTGATGAAGCAGGTAGACCCAAATGCAGGACGCCAAGATCAGGTAGAGTTTATAAAGGTTTTAATTCAGTATAAAGAGTTCTTCCATTCAATAAAGTCGAGGGCACAAGAGCATGCTATGAAGGCTTGCACACAAACTACGATCTGGCAACAAGACAAAGGAAAACGCCGACAATATATACACACAAGAGGTAAAGGGGAACAGGTGGAAACAATCAGGGCGGGGCAAACAATCACACAGGCGGGAAACACACAATGGCAGGAAGTAAAGGGTCCAGAAACGAGAGGAAAGGTAGACTTTTCAAAATAAAACAGACATGCCAGAACAGGAAACAGAAACATGACAGACATGAAACTTAACACAACCGACGAGACATGACAATTTTGGGGTCTAAATGACTAATAGTTCCCAAAGGTTTGGAATTGCTCCAGTAGATCGCCTCAGCCCGTCCACTAAAAGTGTTTAGTGGACGTGTTTTTTCCACTGACAGGCTCAGACTGTTATTTGAAGTGTCTGACAACATTATGGATAAGGATCCCTACAGAGACAGACCGCTTTGTTAAAGAGTAATTAAGAGATTTCAGAGCGAGACTTTTCCTTGAGTGAGACTTTCTGTTTCTGGTTAAACCAAAGTGGACATACTTTGATGGGCGCAGTTGCCCAAAAGGATCACTTTGCAGCCATTGCAGCTCATTTGGCGGCTGCCGGCTGAGGTGATCTACTGGACCAATTCCAAAACTATTAGACATTTAGACCCCAAAATATGTAAAAATAGGTCCTGGGTTTAAATATACCAGAATGACCTTTTAACATGGGCAAAAGAACAATAAAAAACAATTACAATAATACTTTTATTTTTTGTTTTAATTAATTCACTCCAAAACAGTTTATGGTTTTTACAGTTTTACTTTTTGCTGAATTGATCAGCTGGAAATGAGCTCTGCTAATTTCACTATATCATTAACAAAACAAACTAGACCTGCAAGTGGGTACATCAGGGTCCAAGCATGCAACACAACTCAGAACCAAAGTGACACTGTTTGTTTGTTGTCATCTGACCTGGCAGCTCCGCCATCAATAATTCTACTTTGAATAACTCCAGTTTGTAGAATGAACCCTCTCCTATAAGTCACTCGTTTCTAGCTGTCTCACCTTCTTTTCTCTCCAGAGCATCAGAACTTACAGCAGCGTTTTGAGAAGAAAGAGAGGGAGTGTGAGGCCAAGAACAAGGAGAAAGAAGACATGATGGCGATGCTAAACAAGATGAAGGACAAACTGGAGCGAGAGAGCAACGACCACAAGCAAGCTAAACTACAAGTGGCAGAGCTGTCTGCCCGGCTGCAGCAACTCAGCTCCGTATGTTCACCAACACAATATACATTTATCTAAAATGCCATTGATCTGTTTCACACAGCATCAATATAAACATACCGTTTTCTATATTTATGTAATATTGTGATAAAATGTATGATCTGCAAGATCCCAGCATCACAATGAACATTCATGTCATGGTCATCTGTCTGTTCATAATGAAGCCATTTTTGTTTGATTAAGTTATTTTCTTTTGTTAGACCTCCAGTGTTCCCGGGGGACCTCCTGTGACTTCTGGTGGTTTAGTTTCTCCTGGTCCTGTCCCGTCCATCCCTTTTCCACCACCTCCTCCTCCAGGAGGCCCATCAGCTTTTGGCATGGCTCCATTTGCCCCACCTCCTCCTCCTCCTCCAGGAGCTCCACTAGGAACTGCCCAGAAGAAGAATATTCCTCAACCATCTAACCCACTGAAGTCATTCAACTGGAGCAAACTGCCTGAGGTACACTTACTACTGCAGGGCATATTGGTACTAATGTTACTGTGGCTACAACTCCTATTATTACTGTCACTACTGCTGTTATTATACTATTACACATACATATACTACATTTACTGCTGCAGTGCTGCTGCAACTATTACAGTTGTTTACTTTATTACTTCTGCAGTATTCCTCATATCAAACAAGACTAAGGCCTCTAGTTTTACAGCACTGTGGTATAGCGCTAAGTGTCAGCTGCTATATGTGCAAAGCCGGCGGTAACAAGACTGAAAAGGTAGCGCTAGATAAAAAGAATGATCTGGATTAATCTGCTGCAAAAAATAGAATATGAAATACTGTTTCCTCCTGTTTGAGTAATGCCTGTTAAAAACTACAGTGGCCAGCTGTTTTAGGAAATTACTGGGACTTTTTTAAAAGTGAAATTATATATTTGTGAGCACTTTTTAAATATCTACGTTCAGTAGGAACCAATGGGCTTGGAGCCGAGAGCCACAGAGGGAAGTCAGAAAGTAGTGAGAGACGGACTAACATATTGTTGGTTTTGGACCTTGAGTTAAGATTATGTTGACAAACTGCATTATTGTCTGTTTCAGAACAAGATAGAAGGAACTGTATGGAAAGAGATCAACGATCTCAGGGTATTTAAAGTTCTGGATCTAGAAGAGTTCCAGAGGACCTTCTCAGCTTACCAGAAGCCACAAGTAACATGTTACACACTGACACTAAACACATAACATTTCTCTTTTGCCTTTTGTTTTATGTTCATTAATTCTTTGTGTCATTGGCACATTTATCCATCCATTCATAGATTTATTTCACTGTGTGTCACAGACACATACATTGCTCATGTTCAGTTGAATTTATTAGTGAAGTTGTTGAGTCTTTTTCTTTTTTGGTATACCTATTCCCCATTTCAAACATAAGTCCAAGCTTGCACTCAGACACAAGAGAAGACTCACTCAAAAGCCAAGAGCAGTTGTGGTTGCCAATGAATTTGTTTTTAGTTTATGAGTATTTTCTCAGTTCTTAGTGATAAAGAATTGATTTCATGAATAAATGATCTTATTTTCTCCATGAGTTTGTTGTTCTAATGTTCATTTTTTAAAACAGTTATCTCAAGATAATGATGTTGCCATGATTTAAATGCCAAGTTCCCAATCTTGGCATTGCAGAGTTCTGTTATATTGTACTGTATTTTGTTGCATTCTAACACGTTTCTATGCATTAACAGAAGGATGCTGAGGATGACCAGACTTTTGCTAAGAAAGTCAAGGAGCTGTCAGTAATCGACGGTCGACGAGCACAGAACTGTAACATTCTGCTCTCACGGTCAGTGTGTAGAATAAAAAAGCCACTGTAGGATGTTAATAATACATTAACTCTTGTTTGGTGCTGTTAGCAGCAGGATATGTAGGCCTGTGTTTCTACTATAGGTGTAGTAGAAACACAGGCCTGTATGTTTTCCATATGCTTGTTATTTCTTTTAATTAATTAAGAATAACATTAATTTATGACCATTGTAGGATTGAATATGACATCAGATGTCATAATTCTCATTGGTAAGTTAGACTACAGCAGTTTATGTTTAGACTCATTTGGCAAAAAATTACTTTCCACACCCACAATAAACAGTGGCCTGCTTGATTTATGATTTATGAATGAAAGTACTGTTGTTGACACAAGTCTGTTTTGGTCAAAGAGGCCAAATCAATTATTTTCCTGTGTAATTCATCCTGTAAATTTGTTAGACTTCATTTCGGCTTCATTCACTGTCCAAATAGTGTGCCTCTCTTCATGTGGGGGCAGCATTAGATGTGACGAGGTCACAATATTTATTGAGGTTTATATGAGCCTAGTATTTACATTGTGATCTACAGTAGATTAATGAAGACTCATGTAAAAGTTTTGATGCAGGAGCGTCTTTGCAGCCGAATGGTTACAGTGCATGCCGTATAACTGCAACATCGCCAGTTTGATTCCAGCTGTCGACCTGGAAAAAACGTTTTGATGCAAACTACAAAATGGAAAGCTTCAGATTTCTTTTAGGGAGCCAAACATTTACGTTGGAGGGCCATTTCTGGCCCACAGGCCGCTATTTGCCTACCACTGGCACATGTTTTTTTGGTTGGTGTCATTTTTGATTTTTGATTTAAAAACCCTATATGATATGAAAAAAAGGGAATCTAAATGTCTGTGTTGCAGGCTGAGGCTGACCAATGAGGAGATCCGCCATGCCATCCTGACCATGGATGAACAGGAAGACTTACCTAAAGACATGCTGGAGCAGGTGCCAACACATACACATACAAAGAAACAACACAACACAATCTGAAGACACAATGACCATGCTCCATTTTTTTCCTCATAGACAATGTTAGGCTTTTGCACTGATACATCTCAATATATATTGATATTGTAATATAAAATTACATGTACCATGATAGAAGATTTTAGCAGCTTAATTCACTTTTGGATTTGGGGATACTGTTGGATCAGTTCACCAACTATATGCATGTTTCTAACTGAAACATTCGTATCTATTTTGGTCTCATACATGTCTGATGAATAATTACATAAAGAACTTCTCAAATCAGATGCACTTCTGATAGTTTGTGTGTATGTGTCTGTGTGTGAAGCTTCTGAAGTTTGTTCCTGAGAAGAGTGACATTGAGCTGTTAGAAGAACACAAGCATGAGTTGGAACGTATGGCGAAAGCAGACCGCTTCCTGTATGAAATGAGCAGGTACACACACACACACACACACACACACACACACACACACACTCACACACACACTCACACACACACACAAAACAACAACCCACACACACAGCAACACTTCTGAACACACAGCCTGGCTATGTCTTTCAACATGGCAGATTAACAAGGCAAGACCACAGGACAGAGGCTGTACACTGTTAACAGTGTGCGAAATACGGGGCGTCTCAGGGGGTCTCAGACCCCCTAATTAACAACTAAGATCCCCCGAAGGCAAATTTTGAGGGGTTCTCAAAATTAAACTAATTATTTACTGTTTATCTGTATTGTAAAATGTATTTTCATGTTTAAATATTGAAAGGTAAGGATCAACACAGAAAATGTGACTGATGACAGTCAACAGGCAGCTGATGTAGCCAGCGGCTGCTGACGTGGTTACCGGTGCCGGTTGTAATTGTGCGGTGCAATAATACATTCTGACTCCACAGTTCTGCTCCTCTTCTCCATATTTGAAAAAAGAGATTCATGTCGTATGTCTTTATTTATCCTATGGAAGAAGTTATTAAACAGTCCTTAAATCTTGAAACAAAGTAGGCTAATAAAACATGGGCTTTGGAGATTTGCTGCTATTCTACACATGATGTCGCTGTATAAACTGAATCTGTCAGAACAGCTCACCGGTGTCAGAAAAGCACACAAGGTCAGTTAACAGTTAAATCCTGGTGAATAAATAAAGGTATCCACGCTGTGCCAGCTGTGCTTAATATTACACATAGTTTTGGAGAGGTGTGAGTGTGTCTGTGACATTGAGTTTGTCTGAGCATATATATATATATACATATATATATATATACCGCCCATGCCATGAGACCCCCTGATTATTGAGTATTTCACACACTGATTGTTAACCCCTCAGTAGATCCTGTTTGGAGGAAAAGCATGAATGACTGCACTAATGTCTGTGTGGGGTCAAAGTCTGTTGAACCTCTGATCACACCCAGCATTGCATATTTAATCAAACAGGGATTTACATCAAGTGATGTACAGAAAAAAACTCTTCCTGCTGGTACAGTTGCCCGTGACTCTGTAGAGACAATCCACTCACAATTTCCTGTCCTCACCCAGCATCAACCACTATCAACAGAGACTCCAGTCTCTCTACTTCAAGAAGAAGTTTGCTGAGAGAGTGGCTGAGGTCAAACCTAAGATCAAAGGTACTCTTTTCTATCTCAAAGGGTCATTAGTTCACAGTGAATAAATGGTTGAAAGTAAATGTCTGAGATGAGGGCTACATTTGAACCTATAGTACATGTCACTGATATGGATAAATGCATTTCTCTCTTAAAGTTTCTTTTAGCTCTGTTTTGTATCCCCCGCTTAAGATATTATAAGATATTATATATTACAATATAGATTTTTCTGTGAGGATGTATGACCTTCCCTTCTCGTCTCTATGGTTTCAGCTCTGAGTCTTGCTTCCAGGGAGGTGGTAGAGAGCGGGATGCTGCGTCAGCTCCTAGAGGTGGTTCTGGCCTTTGGGAACTATATGAACAAAGGACAGCGGGGAAATGCCTATGGATTTAAAGTGTCCAGTCTCAACAAGATAGCTGACACCAAGTCAAGCACTGACAAGTACAGTTCACGACAAGGCTTTCTACATCATAGGACTTTTTCACAGAGGAGATTTTGACATGTGACTGTAGGAAAAGCACAGGTTTAAATAATACAGTGAATTATGGCTGAATTCAGTTTCAGGGTCCTGCTATTGTTCATGCTGGCTCTCTGTCCCAATAGCTGTGTTTCCATAAACACATTTTTATGCGCATTTTGAAGAATTGCATTAGGAAAGCTGTATGAAAACTGCAACATTCGATAAAACTACCTCAATTGCGCAAAAAAGTTTTTATGCTTGCTTGAGGTGGTTTTTGTCTTTGGCGAAAAAGAGTTGACGTAGCTCTGACGTAGCGTACATTTAACTCACATGACTAATCAGCTGTTTCTGCTGAACCGTTCATCTCCAGACAGCATGAAACATGGCAAACACTAGCTGACATGAAGGAACAATTCAAACTTGTCCAATAGAAACTGATTCCTGAGGACCTCTCTCCATGTTTCTCCTGTAGATGGTTAGATGATCAAGGCCACTTGTTTTGTTTCAGTTCCCAACCTCTACTTCTTCTACTCTGTTTATTGACAGATTACAGCCATGTGTAAAGTGTAGCATATACCACCAACTTCTGACCAAACTACACTTTGCAACGAGCCGAGTTTATTCTCTCCAAACCAGTTGATGGAAACGCGACTAATTTGCTTTTTTTTTTTGCAACATTTCAAAAGTTTGCTTAAAATTTACTTGACAGTTGAATGGAAACACGGCTACTGTCATGGCTTACTGCGACACTTGAACAGAACAAAGCCAGTGTTAATGTCATTAGTAACACCTGTGCTATTCCTACCACTTTATGACCAGTCAAAATGTCGATTTGCAAGTTTAGCTATTTCTTCTAAAAGCCACTGAGAAGTGATAAATGATTCATTGTTAAATGTATGTGGTGTGTGTTTGTAGAAACGTCACTCTGCTCCACTACATGATCACTGTACTGGAAAAGAAGTACCCTAAGGTGGCAGCTTTCAGTGAAGAGCTACAAAATGTGCCAGAAGCTGCTAAAGTCAAGTAAGAACAAACAGACACACACACTTTGTGGCAGTGGCTGTCAAATACATGCAAGTCATATTTATTAAAGCAGGATATTAAACCATTTCACCTTTTTTAATTAAGTATACAAGTACTGTAAAGCAACACTGGGATGGTACCAAACCTGGCAACCTCACCATGACTACAAGACTTCAGGAAGTTGCACACAGTCACTGCACTTGACTGTTCCAACTCCACCCAAAACCACAAATGTCAAAAACAAAGAAGTGAAAAGTTTATTATGTTTAATGCAGCTGACAATGACTGACTGTCATGTTACTCATTACGTCTACCGTCTCTTGTGTCTCTCTGCCTCTTTTACTGTCTCTCCAGTATGACAGAGTTGGAGAAGGACATTGGCAATCTGAGATCTGGCCTAAAGAGTGTTGAGGCGGTGAGTGAGCTCAGTAGAGTGCTTAATTAATCACCCAACAACCTGTCAAGCCATTGTAAAGAAAAGCAGACTCACATATCTGAAATCAGTGTGTCGGTATCTGTACTTCGGTCTAACTGCATGTCTCTCTGTCTGATGTGTGTTCGCCCATCTCCAGGAGCTGCAGTACCAGCAGGCTCAGTCCCCTCAGGGTCCCGCGGATAAGTTTGTCCCTGTGGTCAGTCAGTTCATCACTGTGGCCTCCTTTAGCTTCTCTGACGTAGAGGAGTCACTCAGTGAGGCCAAAGAAGTGGTGAGTGAGCAACAGATAATGGTTCACATTCATTTTGTCCCATTTTCTGCTTTTGCCTTCAAAAACTTGTAACATCATGGTGTAAATACATTGAGTAACCAGAAACCCAAATAAGCATCCATGGGAGATTTTGGAGCGATGTGTTAGACATTGCTCTCCACCACCACCATTAGGCTGGCAGTTTCCCCCTGCTTCCAGTCTTTAAGCTGGGCTAACCGTGTGCTAACTCCAGCTCTGTATTTACACACACAGTGTATTTCTCAAATTGTTGATGTTAAGATGTGTCAGTGGGTTGCCTATTCATGTTTGCCTTCACATTACGTTACAACATCAATGACTACGGTTACGTGCACAAAATATTCTGATTTTTGCCCTTATTCAGAAAAAGACAATATTTCTACTAACCTATTTACATAATGAAAATGAATATTCCACTAATATTCCCATTTACATGCAGCCTTGTTTGACCGTGTGAACTCAGCCACCCTCTTTAATTAGTTCAACCACCTTCTTGAAAACGTCAACGTTGCAATATTTACGCATGTCCAAAAACCTGTTGATATCCAAGTCTTTCATCATGTTTAGAAGTGTGTTTCTCTTGTGGTCTTTTCTTCTGTACATGCATCTCTGCCCCAGCCTTGCAAACTGTTGACTAGTTGGTTTGTTTACAACGCACAGAGCTGACCATAAACAGGAAAGAGGCCGTGTGTCGCAAACTGAGGCGCATATTCTGAATGCGCTGTATATACATGTCCAAAGAATGCTCCTAAAACCTGAATAATATAGGCATCGCCCACATGTCATAATCTGAAAATGCTACATTCGGAATAAGGCCTAATTCGGATCATCCAAACGGAATAGACTGTTTACATGACCCGTATCAAATTCGGAATATTGTCATATTCGGAATAATTGTGAAAAATTAGTGTGCATGTAATTGTAGTCAATTTCCCCCCAGTATGTAGACCAGACCAAATCTTTCTGTCATGAGGGCACTGTGGTTTACCCTTACGTATAACAAACAAACATTGCTACTTAAATGTGCTTCAATATAGTACAGGAAGTTAATTTGTAGCCTTGACCAAAGAGAGTGAAGCAAATGACCTAATTCACCTTCACCCATCATGTCTCATGTTGAAGTTTGGAAAGGCACTGAGACACTTTGGAGAAGACCTGTCCAACCTGCAGCCGGATCAGTTCTTTGGGATCTTCGACACTTTCCTCACAGCTTTCTTCGAGGCCAAACAGGACAACGAGAACATGGTCAGACGCAAGGAGGAAGAGGAGAGACGGGCAGTCATGGAGGCACAGGTTAGAAGACATTATCAGCTCAGATAAGAGAGAGATGTACTGTAGGCAGATGTGTGAAAATCATTTGAATTGTTCTTCATATACTGATACAACGTCTGATGATCACCTCATTCATGGATAAATGTCCAGTAAAGATGTTAAATGAACCTTAGCCATCTGTCCTCTCCTGTCATGATCTTGCTCTCTTATTCTCCAGCTGAAGAGAGACAGGGAGCAGAAGGCGAGGAAATCCAAAGCAAATGAAGAAGAGGAGGGTGGTGAGTTTGATGACTTGGTGTCTGCTCTGCGCTCTGGAGAGGTGTTTGATAAGGATCTGTCCAAAATGAACCGTAGAAAACAGCGGAAGCATAACTTGTTTGACAGCAGCAGAGAAAGACCAGTATCAAAACTAAACCAGTAGCGGGACACTTCATGGACAGCAGCACCTCACTGGGACTGTTAAAGCCCCGTTGAAACACATGAATGTCTCTGTAACACTGTGATAGGCATGGAGTTATTATTTTCACTTAAATCCACATTCTGGTTCACGGGTCAAGGTTGTGTACAGAGTACATACACTGTAGATACATACACAGTATATAGAAAAAGTGCAGCCATTTATGTATTTTGGCCCTTCATGGTGCCATCATGCACCACGAAGGGCCAAGGCTGAGAAGACTATTGGTTGCTAATAATCTTTTAAGCCATTTGTCATGAGATTACAAATGTCTTGTTATCTGCTTTCATACAGTGAGGACTCAGGGGAATAGCTCAACATTTTGGGAGTCAAGACATGCTTGGTTTAACCTAGCATAAAGACTGGACGCAGGGGGAAGCAGCTAGCCTAGCTCTATCCAAAGTAAAAAAAAAAAAAAAAAATCACTAAAAGAATAGTTCAACATTCTCCAACAAGAACAAGATGTCCTGTATTACACTCACTCGCATGGCACTCACCATAGCACATGACCGTGGACACCCACCCAACCCATTTTTTACTCGACTCCAATGTTGTTGCAGATACAGGACATTTAGATGGAAAAAGGCACATTTCAGTAGAAGTGTTGTCCCCTCTGCTATAGCGATTCTGAATTCCATCGCTCGCTGAGTACACTATGTATTAGTCTTTTTTGTCTGCATGTATAAGTAGTGATGGAACTGGATTCTTCATGCGAGTTATGTACTGTACAAATGTACACATCTATGTTATGGAGGCACGCATAATGCACATGCATAATGAAATTTTTCCCCTTGGGGACAATAAATCTATCATTTTGAGAAATACACTTATTCACTTTCCTGCCGAGAGTTAGATGAGAAGATGGATACTTTCATGCCTGTGTGGCCTATATGTAAATGAAGCTACTGCCAGCAGTCAGTTAGTATGGGTCTGTCCAAAGGTAGTCTTGCATAGCCAGAACTATCTCCACACTTGGTGTTAGCGCTGTGCCATCATTGCAGAAAGGTCTGGCTGAACTCATTATCATTCTGGTATAGGGTAGTGATATGTCGATAATGAGCGTATCATTCATTTGAACTACTCTTTGATATGAACGAGTAGTAACGAGTCATCTCAGAGAGTATTTCATTCATTTTGGCCGCGCCTGCACATGCTGACTGGTTTGGGTCGTTCGTTCATTAGTCGTTCGTTCATTTTTCACGTGACGGCTACACAGGCTCAGTATTGGACAGAAATGAGTAGTTCACCACTCGACTGGGTCTTCAAGTAAGTTGTTCGTTCATTGTACACGTGACGGCTACACAGGCTCAGTATTGGACAGAAATGAATAGTCCCCCCGTCTACTGAATGAAATGAACGAATGACTTGAAAAAAGAGTAGTTCATTTTACTGAACAAGATTTAAGGAACTAAGTCACTAAAATTAACCGGTTATCCCATCACTAGTATGGGGAAAAAACACTCTGGCTTGTTTGTATTTCTTTAAACCAATCACAATCGTTTTGGGCAGTGCCCTTGCAAAATAGTGTAAACGGTAACACGCGTAACTGAACTGAAATAGTCGGCCAATGGCAGGCTTATACCCTCAGCCTACTTCCTGTGAGTCAGACTAGTCCAAAGGCAATTAAATCCCCCTACCAGCTACCTCTAAAACTCACTAATTAACACGTTATATCTTGTTTGTTTAATCTGTATAAATACTGAAGTGTAAAAACGACAAATTGTGGTTTTATGGGGGATTATGTACAGGACTACTTCCTGGAGTCTCTGGTTGGTTGCCTGGCAATGTCACGAGCTGCACACAGTTACAGCGCTCGATTGTTTCTTGGAGACTGTTGTTTGTTTCCACCTCCATAGTCACCACATAGACATGAGATTGATATTCTAATATCACTCTCTGACAGAAATCAAATAAGTGTGTTTTACAAACAAAATGCAGTTGACGAGACAAAGAGACTACAAAAGTTTTCCTGTATTAATTCAACTTGCACTACTCTAAAACTGCTTACTTTTAAGGTGTGTGTGTGTGTGTGTGTGTGTGTGTGTGTGTGTTATAAGAGTGGCTGCAACATAGTGCCATGTTTTCGAGTCTAGAGCATGGAGAATGAACGGTTGACTTACAGTATGTTTTGCTTTTTCTTGTGTTCAAAATTTACTTGCACAGGATATTTTGCACAATATAACACAATATATTATTGACCATGAGTGATAGTGATTTATAAAAAGGATACATTTGATGTGAATGAAATGTGTTTTTGTTTTTTTGTTTGATTATATGTTCAGAACGTCTCAAAGTTTCTTTAGAGACAATTTAAACTTTTAATGTTTTATGTCATTGGTATATATAGCAGACACTGGAGCGGTCTGAAACTACAGATCTATTCTCTAACAATGTCATTTATGTAACTCACTTAAGGTATCTAAATGGATTGACCTGAAGCAGAACACTGTCCCTTTTTGTGCTATTATAATAATTGAAGAGGGCTTTTCCAAACCTCACTCTGTTTGCTTTGACTGATTTTGAGTGTTTTTATGTTTGTTTGTTTTTGAGAAAGTAGAGAAAGTAGAGAAAAGTAACAAAATAAAAACATATAATATATGTTCTCAGATAGACTATGTAATATAAAATAATATAGAATATTTGCCCAGGTTTGTACACTTCTGGTTTTGATCAATGTAAAATGTATACCAAATTTCAAAAATGGATAAGTTAGTAACTGTCAATATTAAAGTTCTGACAGTTGCCTTTCTATAAAGTGTTCAAATGTTTGTTGCTGGCTGTCAC
The DNA here is from genome assembly GCA_008360985.2 of Macquaria ambigua. Lineage (NCBI taxonomy): Eukaryota > Metazoa > Chordata > Actinopteri > Centrarchiformes > Percichthyidae > Macquaria > Macquaria ambigua. The sequence continues at coordinate 44,733 of VMKM01002154.1, read as the reverse complement.
ACACTACTCCATCCATTCTACACTTTTACATTTAATCAATTTTTAATTGCATTTATAATGTTGATGTGTTCATTTTTAATTATTTTTACAATCATTTTGAACAAAACACTGGATTGCATTCCTTAAAAATAGATAATTATAATTGTTCTTCTCTAAGCAAGGATCAGTATTATCAGTTGATACGGGTATATACAGTAGTCAAGTGTAATATGGGTGAAATGATGAAATTACAGGTGTATTACAGTCCCCTAACAAGGCTTGTTCGTCAGCTGCTTCTGTATTTACCGGCAGCTGTAGCTTGTCCATGTATACACTTGCAGTGTTTCCATGAACGTATTTTTATTTATTTGAAGTATCGCAATAGAAAAGCTGTATGTAAATGGAAAAATTCGAAAAAATGTTTTTACACTCGCTTGAGGTGGTTTTTGCCTTTGTCAAAAAATGAGTTGACACCTTTGCAGAATAGGTTCTGACATAGCGAACATGACTGATCAGCTGTTTCCGCTGAACCGTTCATCTCCAGACAGCATGAAACATGGCAAACACTAGCTGACATGAAAGAACAATTCAAACTTGTCCAATAGAAACTGATTCCTGAGGACCTCTCTCCATGTTTCTCCTGTAGATGGTTAGATGGTCAAGGCCACTTGTTTTGTTTTGGTTCCCAACCTCTACTTTATCTACTCTGTTTATTGACAGATTACAGCCATGTGTAAAGTGTAGCATATACCGCCAACGTCTGACCAAACTACACTTTGCAACGAGCCGAGTTTATTCTCTCCAAACCAGTTGATGGAAACGCGACTAATTCGCATTTCTTTTTTGCGATATCTCAAAAGTTTGCTTACAATTCGCTTGACAATTGAAGGGAAACACGGCTACTGATGGGTTTCAGTGGGTTTGGTGAAAAAGCTGAGGAATGAGTATTCTTGGAGTATATATATTAAATTTAGAAAGTGGTATAATTTTTGCTCATTTTAACAATGAGTACGATATTCTGGTATTGATTTTGACCAAAAGTCTGTGCCTGTGACAATTTTGAAAACTCTTTAAGTTACTGTATGCCAGTGTCAGATGTATACTTATGAGTCTCTGTACCTAACCCCTTTCTGTGTAGAGAATATGGCCTTTAAAGTTGAATGGCTTCTTTTGTTGAAACTGACACTTAGATACACGTACATGATCTGGGACCATTTACATAACAACATTCCATTTCTAGTCCAAGACCTCAGAGGATCAAGATGCGAGTGGTGTCCAAACAGGCACAAATCTGCCCAGAACTTTATGTGGTGTGAAACAGTTTCTCAACTGTGGGATACTTGGACTCTTTGATTTACTGTAAATAAAACATATGATGCTTGTTGTGTCTGTTCAGAAGGTTGTGCTGTTGGCAACAATTAATGCCACCAATGTCAAGCTCACTAAATATCACTGAAATGTCCAATATCAGTAAAAGTGGGAATAATGAGATGTCTACTGGTGTGTTTTTTCTTTGTAATTGTCTTTGATTTTTTTAAGAACTGAAGAGTTAAATTGAAGTCGTAGAACAGGAACTAAAAGAAAGAAAATAACAGTACTGTAATTGCAACCATTTTTATACAGAGTCCCCTATTTTCAGGGGCTCAAATGTAATTGGACAAATGAACATAATCATAAATAAAATGTTGATTTTTAATACTTTGTCGAGAATCCTTTGCAGGCAATGACTGCCTGAAGTCTGGAACCAATGGACATCACCAAATGCTGGGTTTCCTCCTTTGTGATGTTTTGGGTCATTGTCCTTCGGTACAGTGTACCAGAACCAGAATCATCCAACCAACTCTGCTGAATTTGGCTGAATCTGAACAGACAGTATATCCATGTACACTTCAGAATGAATCTGGCTGCTTCTGTCTTCTGTCACATCATCAATAAACACTGGTGACCCAGAAACCATGCAGGCCCATGCTATCACACTGCCTCCACTGTGTTTACAGATGATGTGGTATGCTTTGGATCATGAGCCGTTCCAAGCCGTCTCCACACTTCCCATCATTCTGGTATAGGTTGATCTTAGTTTCATCTGTCCAAAAAATGCTGTTCCAGAACTGGTCTGGCTTTTTTAGATGTTTTTTGGCGAAGTCTAATCTGGCCTTTCTATTCTTGAGGCTTATCATTGGTTTGCACCTTGTGGTGAACCATCTGTTTGCTCTTGTGAAGTCTTCTCTTTATGGTTGACTTGGATAATGACCTGGAGAGTGTTCTTCACTTGCTATGTCTGATGGATTTGTTTTTGTTTTTGCAGCTTGTTTTCACTTGCATTGAGAGTGCCTTTGGCCGCATGCTATGGGTTCACAGCAACAGCTTCCAAATGCAAATGCCACACTTTTTTTGCTTAATTGATGAAGAAATAATGGAGGAATAGCCCACACCTGCCCATGAAACAGCTTTTGAGTCAATTTTCAAGAGACCAAAAGTAGCTGGACAAAGAGGAGGCTACATATTAAAGAGCTGTAATTACAAAACCCTGCCTCCAATTTGGATGTGAATACCCTCAAATTAAAGCTGAGAGTCTGCACTTTATATACTAATATATATATATATATATATATTTATATGTGTGTGTGTGTGTATGTGTATATATATATATGTTTAAATAACCCCCTAACCCTATATATATGATACATATGAACACATTTGTTTAACTACCACACCAACGATGCCATTCACATTCATGATATATATGATTTTTATATATATATATATATATATATATATATATATATATATAATCATATATATACATAGAGAGAGAGAGAGAGAGAGAGAGAGGCTGTATACCGTACAGTGCATTAGCTATGGAAATACTGTTTGTCGCCCCTTGTGGAGGCTCTCGTGCAAGCCGGAACAAAACAAAGCTGCATTCAAGACCGCGCCTAGGTAGAGCACTGGTATGATAAAGCCACCTACGTCATTATAAAACTAAGAATTTATACCGCAGGTCACAGGCTGAAGATGAAATCTGCTCGGTAGTATTAAATCAATCAAATAACGGTTTAACGTGTCTGAAATGCTCCGTTGCGTCCCCCTCTGTGCGGTGGGATGTTCACGAGCGCCCAGCCCACAGATGTTTCATTGGGCAACAGCGTTGCGCGAGCTGCTGGTGCCTACTTCCTGAATTCACAGCAACAGATGAAAACGGATGTTTGGCAGGAGCCAACAAACATCGCGGCATATCATTTTGTCCCGATAACCACAAGATAAGCTTCGGGTTTTAACTCCCAACACCGTCGGCTTGCGTTGAGGAGTGTCGCCGCTCTGCCGTGATGGTGGAGACTCCAGCTGGCTGTCTGTTTGAAGACATCCAGTATGAAGACATCCAAGTTGAAGCGGTAAACTTACTGACCAACAACAGCTCAACATAGGGCATTAACGTTAGCTCTGCATTGGGGGGAAATGCTCCTGTAGTAGGAGTTTAAATGCAGCTACGCATTCTTTCTGTCCATGAGCAAGGCTGAGGTAAAAGACAGACACGAGCTATTTGAGAAAATCAAGTCTGCTGGTATAATTGTACCGTTTACCGCCCTTCAGTGTGAGATACAGTGAGAGTTTAATACACTGAGGTCTGAACAAACCATCAAACATGACAGCATTTGCTATTGAAAAACCTTGTGCATTTTAACAAGCAGAGCAAGGCCCCAGTTTTTAACAGTGCAGACTAGTCGTAAAATGTGCTCTGGTAAAACTCAATTGTAGCTACTTTGAAAAGTGCAGAGGTTGTAAAAATACAGTTTAAGGCATGAAAAGTGAGAGCACTTAAAACCCCTCTCCTGATATCGAGGGAGGCATGTCCTGTTTACCATGGCCATATTGATCTGCTTGGGGGGGGGGGGTCCAGGGCGAAAATGAGTTGCTGGACCCCTGTTAACCCCCCTGCTCCTCCCACTCTCTGTGCATTGTGTTCCGAGCTGGAGTATTATCAGGGATGGAAAGAGTTCTAGAATATTTTACCCAAGTAAAAGTACTGTTACCTGTGTAATGTACTCGGATAAAAGTGAAAAGTAGGTCAGTTAAAATGTACTCTGAGGGGTGGTTATGATCATAATGTTATATGATAGAACTATTAAATTAAAGACCACCTTTAGGCTACAAAATAAAGTCAACGTATACACTAGACGTCACGCCATCCCTGGGTGTGAACCCCTATTTCCAAACCAACAATAAATTCCTTTTCTATAGATGGACATTTGCAACCTGTGCATACAACTGATTATCCATTATAAATATAAGACCGCCTTCCTCAGGATAACCTTACAAAAATGACCAACAATAAATAAAAAGAGTTATGGACTGCAGCGGGTGCAACAAGCATTATTAGGCCACATAAATTAAATAACCTGCCACTTTAACAGCAGAATAAAGCATCATTAAGGATGACGCAGAGTGAAAGTAAATGTAATTTGTTACTTTTTTGCTACTTATTGTTGTGTTGTCTTTCGTCAGGCTGTTGGCAGAGGAACATTTGGAGTTGTCTTCAAGGCCGTGTGGAAAGGAAAGGATGTAGCAATCAAGACCATTGAGAGTGAGAATGAAAGGAACGCATTCCTTGTTGAGGTACTGTAAACACCTTTTGTTGTTCTGCTCTGTGCTGCATGAAACGTGCAGCCAGCCTCGTACTTCAGACATGTGGCATTCCTCAAAGAAGACCACTGTTACAACAATATCCTTCACTTCACTTCTTGAGGAGTACTGTAATTAGTTGGAGCGTAAGCCTCCTTATCTTTGATAACTGTTCCCACAGCCTGCTGGGTTTCAGGTGTAGCCATTTAACAGGGACTGTTTACACCTGGAATAATAATAAACCCAACCATCTTAAAATATACATTTTAAATAAGAGTATTTTAAGAAATATCTTTTTTAATAATTAATGTTGTTTTGAAATCTGACAGTCATTACCAATAACAAAACAATACTTTATTTTCAGTACATTGGTTTGAAGAATATAAAAACATGTCTTTCTACCAAACATTTCCCATTTCATATAAGAAGCCAAAGTTGTCAAAAGTGAAATGTCTCTAACCAGCAGCAGCTGAAGGTAGAGGAACTTTGTCTTGTTTCACTTGTGGTGGTGCATTCATGACTTTAACGATGTGAGAGTCAGCTGATGAACAGTGGCTTGTTTGATGGAAGAATCCCCCATATCCTTATCATCTCTGCTCACAGCCATGTTTGGGTGTTGTTTGTTTGTTTGTTTTCATACAACATTGAGTGCAATATGATGATATACATTTCAGAGATTTTGCTATACCTTTAAACTGGGGTAACTTTTCTTTCTTGGTGTATCAGGCCATTGAGAGCAATTTTAGAAATCAATGAGCAGGACTGATTGATAGCAATAATGGATTTTACATTATTTTTGCATCAATCTGAAGTACCTTGATATGTCAAGGGTTCTATGTGGACTCCATAGGCGTGAGGGAGCATCCTCGGCGTCGGCCAAAACAGTGACGTGACATACACAACACTGAACGTGATTTACAATCATATTTAGAATAACGTTACTATCTGTAATGTTCCTATATTTTATTTGGACCATTAGCTCCATGATATTAACTAGCTTGCTGTTTGCAAATTACTTTATCAGCTAACTTTACGAAGCTACCCACGCCAGATCATTTAATACATGTAAATTGCTACATATAGTACCTTTGCCGGATTAACCAAAACAAGATATCCCTGTCTGGTTATTTAATCATTTAATCAGTCATGATATCAGTTCATCATTTCTCAACAGATTTTCCAGGAACTTTACTAAATTGTGATATATATTGATATTATGATGTATAATTACATATTCCATGGTAGAGAATTGTATCCACATCACCCACCTGTAGTTCATGATACAGGTCAGAATACAGTTATCACAGACATAAGTTTCAATATCAGACAATTGTGAATGAAATATTGACGATTGTATAATGGTGGAAATCATTAGAAACACACATAGTACATGTTCAGTACACGCAGACATATATACATAATATGCTCCAATGTAATACAGACAGACAGAGTGATTCATATTCATGGTAATATGTATCTTTTGTTTGTGAACAGCTCCGCCAGCTCTCCCGAGTGAATCACCCCAACATTGTTAAGCTGTATGGCTCCTGTGACAATCCAGTAAGCATACAATACTCAACACTGTAATAGCTTGTGTATTGTCAAACATATCTGTGCCCTTCTCTTATGATGTGTGTGGTAAAGGACAAACCACCTTCTGAATGAATTTCAGAGCTCATCACCATGTTTTTGAAGCCATCCCTAACATGAGATGTATTTTTTTTTTTTTAACAAATGTATTTCTCTATTGAAATGTTTGTCCCTCCATAATGCCATCAGACATCACCTCACTTGACAGCAAGGTTAGAAGGCAATTGAATTCAATTTTATTTATATTGCACCAGATACAGAAGTTATCTCAGGGCACTTTTCATATAGAGCAGGTCTAGACTGTACTCTTTATGATATTTGACAGCCACAGAGGGAAGTGAGGACTGATGCCTCGTACACACTTACTGAAACTTCCAATCATTTTCTATGAACCACATTGGGTGGTTGTTGAAATAAAAAGTGCTATCTGTCAGTGGAGAAGCAGGGATGATGGACTGTTTATGTGTGGCATAGTGAGGCAAAACCACAGCAGTGGCATATGACCGTAATCTTTGCATGCCTCTGGGAGTGGTATCTGCCCATGGAACACAAACGCGTAATGTTTTTGTGTGTTATATGCCACTAGAACAGCACCTGCAATATCAATATTGTCACTAAAAATCCAGTACTGGTCAACTTATAATGTGTTTTTTTGCATGTAAGTGCAGTGTGTCAAACTCTGCATTGTGTCGTATAGTTGCCAAGGGCCACACTATTCAGGGCTGTCTTCATTGCATGGCACCTCGGATGGAAAAAGTTTTTTTTTGATGTAGTGGTGCCATGTCCCACTCGCCAAGATAAATTTAAATTGACACAATCTAAGGACACAGCGGATGTATAAGAGCAGAATATTGGTGCGTGTGTGTGTATAAAACGCAGTCACATCAATAAACATTTTGTGGGTGAAAAACCCCATTATTTTAGCCCATCGTTTTATTTGTAGTATGCACGTCTTGTCAGGTAGTTGCAGGTGGCTGAACAGTAAATGTCCCTACATTTAGAAGAAATTACAGATGACCCATGCTTTGCTGTCATGCTTTCACTGCTAAGGTCACATGATTTATGTTCTCAGGTCTGTCTGGTCATGGAGTATGCAGAATGTGGCTCTTTATATAACCGTAAGTCATATTATGTCTGTAAAAAAATTCTAGTTGATTCACATTGACTGGGTATCATGATCAATAACATTTATATATATATATATATAAAATCTGGAACAGTACAAACACATATGCAGGGAAAAATCCCACCAATTATATCATTCACACTCAGTTACAAAGTGGATTTGAGATTTGCTGTAAAAAGTGTGTGTGATCATACAGTGTCTCTTATCTCATTCTTTGCTTCTCTTTTTGCTTGTCACTTCATCAAAGTCCTGCACAGTGCAGACCCCCAGGCCCACTACACAGCATCCCATGCTATGAGCTGGTGTCTGCAGTGTGCCCAGGGAGTTGCCTATCTGCACGCTATGAAGCCAAAGGCCTTAATTCACCGGGACCTCAAACCACCAAAGTAAGACTCTTATGGTCAAACAGATAGAGTTACGCAGTTCAGAGTTTTAGTAAGAATTGTGTTTGTAGAGCTATAGAGAAGAGACTTTTGGCATCGTGATGCATTTTTTCATTGATCACTGACGATCATGAGAAGCTATGGAAGCTGAGAGGCAAGAGAGAAGAAAAATTCTGGTGATCCATTTTCTAAGTCTGATCTAAAATGTTTTCTCTCCTGTGTTTAAGACTTAAGAACAGGATAGTCTTTCTAAGTTCCTTAAATCTTTTTTTCATCTGTGGTGGCAGGTGGCAAAAAAAGTTTTAGCAGGTGAAAAAAAAAGTTTTAGCAGGTGGAAAAAAAACGTTTTGGCAGGTGAAAAAAAAAGTTTAAGCTGGTGGGGAAAAAAAAGTTTTGGCAGGTGAAAAAAAACTTTTTTTAGTCTAGATATCCTTGGTACACGCTGGAATGTCTACATATTATTATATTGCTACTTCGTTCCCACTCCATGCTTATAGCTGTGCACAGGGCCATGATCTATTGATTCTACAGAGAAGGGATTCTGGGTAATTGTGGCTTAGTTAGGAGTCAGCTTGCACTTCTCCAAAATAGGAACTGCTCATTGAATTTGCATGCAGTCCCATGTGTAAAACAGTTTCTGATTGGTGAAGAATAGAAGCCTGTGCATGTTGTCAGGCTTGCACAGCCAGAGGCATGTGTAAGGGGAAGGCATGTATGGAAATGCCTTATATACGAGTTATACACACAAGATGTATGGCCTCTAACACTGGAAATGGAAAAAATAATCATGCACTGCTCTGCCTCCAGTTTGTTCAAAGGCATAATAGAGCAAGTACAAAAATAAAGCCCTTACTGTGAACTACATCAAAACCATTCAGAATAAATCAAATCAAATCAAATCATATTATTTCATTTTTTAGCCGTGCCAGTGGCATGGCTCTGGGGATGGAGATGGATTGCCATGTAATTTTGTACAGACATTCATGGTCCCCAGAGGATTTGAACTTTGGTGATCCTTTGACTTTTCAACTAGCGCCATCGTCAGGTCAAATTTTCTTTTCCAATACTTTGGTATATGACCAAATATCTGCAGAGGTATCTGAACTCCAATTTACACACTTTTCATTCACAAATATATTTTTCTGAATTTTTCTATTTTCTTAAATTTCTAATCCCTGTCTACTGTTATGTTTCAGCCTGCTCCTCGTGGGTCGTGGTACTGTGCTGAAGATATGTGACTTTGGAACAGCTTGTGATATTCAGACCTACATGACCAACAATAAAGGCAGTGCAGCCTGGATGGCACCAGAGGTCTTTGAAGGTGAGCCACAGACGCTACCTTCACTTCTCATTCTGGAGCTCCAACCAAGAGCTGCTTAAGTCTGTGTTGATTAGTAGGTCAATATTTGTTTGCCACAATCAGTGTCTAGATTTGTAATTTTGTCATGTTTATTTTTAACATCACCGCTAGACTCAGTTCTGATTGGATTCACTCTACAAAGATTGTACTTCACATAGAGGGGCTGGTGTTTTCAGCCAGTCAGGGTGCAGCTGCTCTGAAGTTTCACTAGCCGAAGGGTTTTCTTGATAAACCAGATTATTAGTATAAGTATTAGTCAAAGTCAAAGACATATTTGACAGTCATTTTACTGGTATCCAATTCTGTTACCAATACATCTACAAACTAAATCTATGACCAGCAAAAAAACAGATATAAATGTAAACAAAACCAATCCAACAAAATACAACATTGCAAGTCATGCAAGTAAACAAACCAAAGGCAGCCTGCAAAAGAATGTTCTTCATTCATTCATTCTTCATTTTACTTGTAATATACTGATTTTCTTGTGCTGCAGAGTCAGTAACTGCACATGTTTTGTGTGATCATTCTCCCTCATTTTGGTCCTAAGCCTATATGTGTTGGACTACAGTTTCAAAAATATGGGACCACTGTTGTGACTAGCTTACAAGAAACTGATTAATTACTGCGCCCCCATTTTCATTCTCCAGTTTACCCATTTCATTTACATGTAGCAGGTGCAGTTGGATACACCCTTATTGCTCTTGCAAATATTGTGATCGCAGTGTTAAAATGCAACCTATAGAATTTGATTCAGCACCCACCAGGCTGGTTCATAACTTGACTCCTGAATGCAATGAATATAACTTTGGTGTGTATTCCTTAGGCAGTAACTACAGTGAGAAGTGTGACGTGTTCAGCTGGGGCATTATCCTGTGGGAGGTCATCGCACGCAAGAAACCCTTTGATGAGATCGGTGGCTCTGCGTTTTGTATAATGTGGGCTGTCCACAGAGGTGAGCCAAATCCTGCAACAACTACAACTAATGTGAAATAGTTGCCAATCCTCCTGATCCCACTGAAAAATAAAGGGCAACTCCACCGATTTTACACATTGAACATCAACACCAAACCAGGGCTAAAACACTTATGAATACTAGACATTCAACAGGTATCCAAGAAAGAATTTCAAGATGCCGTGTTGATGTGTTTAAGCTGACATGTTAGTCTTAAGGAATTTACAAGTTGACCTACGATATCAAGATTTCTATTCTTTTTGTTTTGTTTTTATTTTTTATAAGACAGCTAGATTAGTCAGAGTGTTTTTCCTCAGTCACATCTATGATGTTGAGTCAGCTGGATATCGTTGGTGTTATTTCTACACGGAGTAGACTGTTTGTTTCGCCAACATTCAATCAAGCAGCCTAAATGAATACAATCCCTGGTGGGAGCGGATGTTTAAAAATGCCTTGGTGCTGATGCTACACCTCATTTCTTCACCACATTAGTTTGCTTTGTCTCTCTCTGCCGTTTAGTGCTGGTGAGCTTCTAAGCTGAGAGCAGCTCTCTTGTTTTTATATGAGGAGTTCAGTGAGAGTGGTTTGGAGTCAATCGTAGTCCAGTAAACCTAAAGAAAGAGCTGAAAGCTGCTGAAAGCCTCACAGTGCTGCAGACTGACTTTTGATTCTCAGTAGGATCAGATGTACTAGCAGGGTCCAAGGTGCCCAGATATACTTTATTAGGATGTTATGTTGTTCCCACCCCTGCAGTGATGATAGGAACCAGTGTTCTCCTCAGCAGAGCTCATCACATTCAGACATTCCAGGCCCCTGACTGAGTTCACTGTGACGTAGGTACACGGCCTCCTCTGATCAAAGACCTTCCAGGACCCATAGAGACTCTGATGACCCGCTGCTGGGACAAAGAACCCAGCCAGAGACCGTCCATGGAGGAGGTCAAGAACACCATGAGCCATCTCATGAAGGTATAGTAGTCCCAACATGTACTGTAACCCCCCCTTAAAACAACAAATTGTCATTTTTACATTTCTGTTTGTGTACAGAATAAACAAATGAAAAATAACACATTAATTAGCTTTAGAGGTGTTGGTAGGTGCATTTTTGAACTTTGGACAGAAAGCAGGGCTCATTGTGACAAACCCATCTTGAATGAGCCTAACAAACTTTTGGATGCATGTTATAAACCAGCAGAAAGCTCAGAGACACAACACCTGGAACTCCTGTGTTCGCTCAGTCTGTTGCAGCGCTCTGCTTGGAATCATATTGTTGTGGGTTCAAGTCCCATGTGATAAGCGTGAGTTTTCTTTGAGTCGTATGTGCTGAAAATGAACGTAAAATATGTGTAAGATGCAACATGACATTAAAAAACTTTGAAGGACCCAATAGGACACCAGCCAGGTAATGTATTTTATAGCAAGAAAATGAAATGATTAGCATTTAGCAAAGTTAATAAGTAAGTAAGTAAGCATAAGTTAGATTGTGTTACTTGGTTTGTACATGGAAATACTGTTTAAATACCCTCAGATTGGCTGTCTGTCACTTTAATTTTACTGAAGTGACATTTAAAGAGAGACCACACAGTGAAAATGTTGCTTACAGTAGCCGTGTTCTATGAACATATTTTTATTTATTTGAAGGATCGCATTAGAAAAGCTGTATGGAAATGGCAAAATTTGATAAAACTTCCTCAATTATGAAAAAAGTTTCTACGCCCGCTTGAAGTGGTTTTTGCCTTTGTTGAAAAAGAGTTGATGCGCTAAATGGGATATGGAAATAACTTTGCCGAATAAGTTCTGACGTAGCGAACATTTAACTCACATTAATTTGTCTTTGTCTCCAGACAGCATGAAACATGGTCAACACTAGCTGACATGAAAGAACAATTCAAACTTGTTCAATAAATACTGATTCCTGAGGACCTCTCTCCATGTTTCTCCTGTAGATGGTTAGATGACCTCTACTTCTTCTACTCTGTTTATTGACGGATTACAGCCATGAGTAAAGCGTAGCATATACCGCCAACTTCTGACCAAACTACACTTTGCAGCGTGCCTAAAACAGATTTGAACTCAGATTTTAAGTACACAATAAAACTAGGACCAGGCTAGTCCGGAGGGATCAGTTTCATTTAAAACTCTTTTATGAAACAGAATTTCCTGAAAATAAACCTGACTTACTGAAATAAGCCTGGTTGAACTAGTGATCTGGCTTAATGAAACAGCCCTCAGCTCTGTACTGAACACACAGACATAAGAGTCGAATTGATATTCTCATCTCTCACTAACTGTATTTCTCAAAATGTTGAACTGTTCCTGTAATGTGGTAATTGTTTCCTGTCCAGTATGAGACATTATGAATCAGTTCAAACTGTAATGAGCTCTTTTTAAAAGTGCTGGGTGGTGTGTTTGGATCTTCCAGTACTTCCCAGGCTCTGATGAACCACTCAAGCTCCCTCACCAGTCTTCAGCCAACAGAAGCGGCTCTTCATCAGCCACAAGCACAGGTAGCTATCAGCTCTGCAGCTCCTACTAATACGTGATGGTTTCTGTCAACTTCAGTGAAAATTATAGTCAACAATTGGGTCCGTGTGTGTTGAATTCATGGTATGTTGCAGGCAGAGAAAGTGTTTTCATGAATCAGTCTTTTCTGTCTGCAGGCTCGTATGCGGACTACACCATCAACAGTAACAGGAGTGATGACAACACAGAACACAGAAACTCAGTTGGCAGAGAAGAAACCCTGAAAAGCTTTGAGGCCAAATTTCCACTACAGTTCAAACCCTCAAAGGTAAAATAATCCTAAAAACTGACAGCACAGGATCATACTGTCAGGACTGAGTCTTGTTCAACGCAGTTTTATGATTCCAACCTTCTTTCTTCCCCCTCAGACAGCCACGTTGCGAACTGGTCTGCCCAGGGTGTCCAGTGTAGACAGTCAACCAGGACGCTCCCAAAGCCCCACCCACTGCACCAGCCCTCTAACCACCACCACCGGCCAATCAGAGCTGAGGATGACGATTAGTCCCACAGGTAGGGAGACTCATGAGAAGGATAACAGCTGATACCGAAGCTGCAATCACTCTACAGCATCATTTACCTCTGTCACTGTCCTTACACTCACTACACCCCAGCAGCATCCTTTGGTCTCTGCTGCTTGGATTATTTCGCCATGCAGTTATCAAATAAGGATATAAACAAAAAGCTGGACATTGGAGAGCCCTTGCAAATTCACGTGTCAAAGTTCAATCAGACTGAACTCTGCACAAAGCAAAGGAGGCTGGGTCAGTTTGCGACTGGAAGCAAATCTGCAAATCCAAACCCAACCTGTAACGCTGTTTTGATGTTCATTTACTTTGGTGACTCCTTGCCAAGAGAATGAATCAGTTTTGGATAAGGATGCATATGTATCATGTATCAGTGGCCAATATATTGTTGGCCGATAAATAAGAAAATTAAGTTACTGTTATGTTGTTTGAGTAGCAGAGCAGAATACATGTTTTTGTAGTTTATGGTAGTGCGTACAGCCTTAGCTCTCTATCTTTCTGTCCTCTACTCTGCTTTATGTGTCAGTGCCTGTGTTTGCCCCAGGGCAGGGCTGAGCTCCTCACACACACACACACACACACAAACAGCAAGCAGCAACGTAACTTCAGAGCAGAGGCCTCACTGGAGAGAATGAAACAGCCTTCCTCGTTACCTATAAGTGCAACAAAATGGGAGGAAATGTAAGGGAGACAGTACAAGTAATTTATCAAACACCTGTTGAACAAGCAGAACATTAAGGGATAGGTTTTAAAACAATAGTTAATGTCCCCCATATGTACAGTGAAACAGTTTTTGCTCTCTGTAATCATTCCTCCTGTTTAGAGCTGCAACTATTTGTCGATCGAAAGAAAATGAATCGCCAACTATTTTGACAATCGATTAATCGTTTCATGTCAACCATTTGCTGGTTCCAGCTTCTTAAATGTGAGGATCTGCTGCTTCTCTTTGTCACTAATCGCAGTTTTTTGTTTTTTTTTTGGCATATTCTCTTGAGTTTGTCAGTAGTCTAACCACACATACACAGCCAAAGCTCTGATTCATGCTGCACCATCCACACTGCACCACTAAGGGGCATTACAGTGCAATCTACCAGTGTTTGTATCTGTGCAGGTGTGTGTGTGCTTTTTGCTACAGGAACTCATTTACAGTGACAATGACAGATGTGTGTGTGTGTGTGTGTGTGTGTGTGTGTGTGTGTGTGTCTTTAGCTACCAATGGTTTCGACAGCTCCATTCCCATGGCCTACCTGAAACTGGATCACCAGTTACAGGTAAGTTGAAAGTACACTTTTGTGTTCATTAGATAAAAACCTTTCCATGACATTATACTACTACTACTCCTGTTAATACTACTACAACTAATAGTAGTAATAATACTAATAGTTTTTTGACTGTTGTCTTTTATGTCTGTTACTGAAAATGTTTTCATGTTATTTTTTTATAGCTCAAAATATAATGGAACATGGGTCAGTAGAGCACTTACTGTAGTACATGGTCACAGCTCCCCAATACACACAATGTCCCTTTTATAATATAATATATAATAATATATAATATAATAGCTTTCTCTGACCTTGTACAGGGGAGTACCAAGATACATACAAACAAACATATTGTATTTATGCAAACACACACATGGCATGAATACATAGGAACTGTACAGTAAGTGGGTAGGTAAATTACAAATAGCAAAATTCCATCAAATACATAAATGCTTAAGATAATAATTGTTAAACAAAATAATGAACTGATTAATTCACTCAGTGATATGTATGTCAAAGCACACACAGTAAAAAAAAAGAAACGTAAGGCTCTGTTAAATGCATGTTTATTGTTTAATAAGAAACAGGTGACTGTGTTGATGATGCACATTCTGGACCTCATGTTAATGCATTGAACTTCTTATTTTTGTCCACTTTTTTCCAGCTTCAGAATTATTGTTGGTCATGCTGAATCAGAAACATGCAGGTTTTGACAGATGATTAATTAATTCATCTGTCTATTCTCATGGTTCCTTATAATTCTTGGTTGTTGAATTAGTTGTAGTTTGAACTAAACAGTTAATTGTAGGTAGTGTACTACTGGTTTTGCTTTGATGCTACCATTAGCTTTTCACTCTCATCCAGTTCTCACTGTTGATCTTGATGTTGTCTGTTTGAAACCTGTGCACACCCCCTTATGGAACGATGTATTAATCACCGAGCTGCCCGTGTGCTTTCAGCCTCTGGCTCCATGTCCAAACTCCAAAGAGTCCATGGCCGTGTTTGAGCAGCACATCAGGATGGCTCAGGACTACCTCAAAGTCCAGTCAGAGATCGCTCACCTTGTTCGGAGGAAGTAAGTCAAGTCACATATTGTGTGTTATTGTTTCTACTAGAACTCTATACATCTTTAGGGATTTTTGTAATAAATGATTTGAGCAGGATTTCAAAAGCTTAACGATTAAATCCATCTGCTGATCATGAACTGTCAAGGATGCATTCACCTAAGTGCTCTGTGTAAATATATATCTTCATGCAAGATGATTTGGTAACCATGGTGACATGTATACGCAGTGGTGCGGGGACTTTCCCTTATCAGTTCAACAGTGAAGAGTTCAAACAGAGATGTGTTGTGTATTTTAACAGTTCCACATTAAAAAGTGTGTGAAACATAGGGAGCACACAGTAACTATCCTCACTGTAATATTACAGTACAAGACGCCTCTTTTTTCATCCTCTTTCTACCTGTTTGTCATTATTTAGAACAGGTGAGGTCCAGTTCTAGGACTAATAGTGCTCATAATCAGTTATTTCTTAGATAAATAAACACTTCGGTTCAGTGCTGCTTAACCTGCTGTCAGTCACCAGAATTTGATTTTCCTCTGTGTTTCATAAAGCGCAGATGATGCAGGATGACATCACCAACACTGTCCAATCAATGAGTTACCTGTCAGTTTATGACTTCATGTTTGCTCCTCTTGGTTCATTTACAGGGTGAACAGGAAACAGATAGAAACATAAGTATAAAGGCGACTATGTATCTTTTTTTTTTTTTTTACTCAGGCCAGACAAACTGAATTGAAACATAGGTGTGAAAGAGACCTTAGAGATCACAAATGTACTGAGCTACTCAGAAATATGACCCAGCGCAGCTTTAAATCAACAAGAATAAAGATTCAGAAATACATGAGACATTTTCAAGGAGGTTTCCTGCTGCTGGCTCTGCTGTGATTATGGCGTGGGTTGCCAGGTACAGTCAGTAAGCACAGGTTTTTGTTTTTTGGTCTCTGTACAGGCATGATGGTGCCAAACCTTACAACTCCACTTGGCCCTCTTCCACCAAATTAGCTCTGGTTCTTGAACCGATTCCATTCAGGTTTCTTGGAACCTTGGTGCCATCTAGCAAACCAGCCATTGTTTCCACCAGTTTTGAGCGGAACCATTGTAATCAAGGATGGCGTTGCACAATGCACAACGGAAGTATACAGTAGTAGCAAGATGGCAGATCACACTGATTACCTGCAAGCTTTTGTTCTGTTATTACAGATATTTGTGATTTGTGACTATTCATGATAAGAAGATGTAGAGACTTATTACCATAGTAGCCCAGAGACCATTGTTGCCTTCTCCATCCTCTCTTTCTAACCTGTAGAATAGGACACACCCACTGATGTCGTCACGGTTCGCACTTCAGGTCAAGGAAAACCTGCTATTATTTGGTTCCAGTTGGGAACCAACTTTTCGGGTTCCGAAACAATTTATTTTTAGTCGAAATGCTCCAAACTGTTCAAAATTAGGTGCGAGAACCTGAACGAAACCCGTTCCATGTTGGTGGAAAAAGGCTAACTGTGATGACAAGACTGTATGATGCTGCTGCACACAGTCACTGCACCTGACTGTTGTTCATCAATAAATATTTTCAGCAAGTAACTCCCCCACAAATTGTTGTTTTTACATTTCTCTTTGTGTATGGACATATTCATTAGTAAAGAAGAAGAAGGGACTGGTGGTCGAATAGAAAGACAGCCACTGTGTTGGTGGCTCCTTCAGTGTGTCCCAATTTATTCAACTGATTTGGTGTATGATTGAGATAATACATTAATAACAGTGATCTTAAAAGATGTAAATTTAATCTCTCTCTGCATGTTTTACCTTGTGCTGCTGCAGCCTTTACGTTAATCTGACTGCATTTAATTCAGACTTGTGCCGTGTTGACAGTGTTACAGGTCTGACAGTAAGATTGCCATCGTGACTTTTACATACAAGTGACCAGGGTGCTTATTCAGACATGAGACCGACATGTTAAATTGCCTTCAGATTAACATAAAGGGGTGCATGTCTGAAAGGGACTCGGGACGATGCACTGATAGTAACAGAGGCTCTGTGCTGCTCCCTCTCTTTAGACAGGAGCTGATATCTGAGCTGGAGCAGGACCAGAGGGAGCAGCAGACTTCTTCCAGACTCATCCAGGAGCACAGCAAGCTGCTGGAGGACAACCGCAACCTGTCGGCCCACTGCCAGGCCCTGAAAAGCAAACTGAGCCTGATCAAAAGTCCGAACCAGCACCACAGCTAGGACAGGAGGCTCCTCTGTTGTTTGTACTCTGCTCTCTTTTGGGCTGCCTCTCAAGGATGAGAGGAGTCACTCCATGAACTGACCATAAAGTAGGGACGCCCATTATCCTGAGAAAATAAGATATTTAACTCGCCAAAAAACAATGTATCAAGATAACATCAGAATTCAATCAAATTGTATAATGAAATATAAACTATAATAGGCAGCTATCAAAACCGTCTTTTGGACATGCAGTATTTGTGGAAAAAGTGTCTAAGCCACGCGCCTGTGAGTGGGTGTTTCCCATGACTGGCTGGCATTGGAAGGACCTGGCATGCTGTTAAAGGAAAATTCTGGTCTTTTTCTATCTGGGTCTTAGGCTGTGTCCGAAATCATTCACTCATTCACTACTCCCCAGTCACTATCTAGGGAGTGCAATGTAGAGGTGTATATAGTGAGCTCACCGGCAAAATGAAAAAACTTTTTTGCGCTGCTCTCTCTCCTGTAGTCTGTCTGATATTTTTCTTTCAGCGCAATGCATGATGGTATATAATGCTTGGTTAGTGACCATTGGTTGTACACTACTTTTCACAATGCATTGTGGGATACTTCCACTATATAGGGCATAATAATTCTCACTGTACATTCGGACAGCACTACAAAATGGCAAAATCACTATATAGTGGACTATGTAGTGGATGATTACGGACACAGCCTTAGTCTCATAATTGTGTCAACTTTGCACTCACCTCAGTTGTAGAGATTTGGAAAGCCCTACTTGTGAGCCTCCTAAAGCTTTCCAAATAATCTTAAATTTTACATAAATCATTTAAAACACAGAAAGTAACTTCCTAGATTAGCTATTGTAGCTAACTGCATAGGAATCTACTTCCAGGGCAACTCTATGGCTAACCACACTAGCTTGCACAGCTTGCCCTGATATACAGTGAGTTGTATTGCTGGAGTTGCGTTTCCTGAAGATGATGAATACAAAATCAGCATGATGGTTATGCCATGACCCATAGTTAGAAAGGCCATAATTATGGGAATAAGAGCCAGAATGAAAAATACTGTCATTTGGTACCCTACTCCGAAAGTGGAAGCTAGTTAGTCTTGCTTGCTTACATTACCACCGATTACATCTAGCTAGTGTAAGCTGTGTCTCTTTCATGGGTCTAGATGTGGTGATGACGAATGAGAAAATTGAGTTGTGAGAGATAATGAGGCTACCACATCCTCTCTGGGCCTCTGTGCATTTGATGATGGGGTTGGCCCTAAAATTCAATGTTAATTTCAATCTTTCAATGGTATCGATATGGGGGGAACAAAGAGATTCACATGGACTCTGAAATGGACTTTCATTCAGAAAAAACCTGTGGCTTCAGGCTTCAATTCCTTGTGGGATTTAGAAGATGACTTGCATTTTAGCCAGTGAGGTCTATTTTATTGTATTTTCTCTTTTGAATTGTTGAAAAGTAACTACAGTTGTGCTTTGTAAATTCTTTCTTTAATATATTCCATTTATCACACCCATTTGATTGTGTTTTATGAAAAGAGGAATGGCACTGATAGTGTGGGCAGTATCATTAAAACTAGTTTTACTGTGAATAGACTTACCAAAGGAATTCTGCTTCAGAGACACGCTGCCTCGGAGCAAAAGAAAAGCTTTGTAGAGAAAGTCTGTTTGAAATGGAAATAACTGTAGAATAATGAACCTGGCAGGATATTTCTTATCTGTTTAATTTCTATTTTCTTTAGTTACTTTTTACACACGTTTATATTTCACAAAATTATATTAACATTATTCTGCACTGCACTTATTTGGGCCAAAGAAATCTTCCACATGTATTGTAGTCTCACTTTAGTGTGGTGATTTCTATGTGACGGTGTGGGATGGATTGTTGTTTAAATGCATTTGTTCAGACGTTGCCTTAGGATTGTTCTTGTACAGTTTCATTTTTTTCATCTCAGTTTATTTTATGAATACTTTTGATTGAAGCCTAAGAGCTCCTGAAACATTTCTCCTGTGATTTTAAAATGTACAGACTGCAATTATATGCTTTTAGAAAGTAAAACAAAAGTTTGTAGTATTTTGTCAGTCGTCATCTTAATTTACAATACTACTTTTATTGCAAGTGTACTGTTTTGTCTGAAGGAACGTGTCCTGCTGAATTATGAATAACTGGAGTATTTGTTCTGCTGCTTGTCTGAAGGACCCAGTTTACTCAGTAACACTTAACAACAAACTACTCCAGCATACTATAGAAGTGGTATGAACTTTGGAAGTTTAGTTTAGCTGCATCATCACCAACAGGTTAGACAACAAAGTTTCAGCCTCAGCAGACTGATCATAAAGCTCAATAATTTAGTGTTGAATGTGGTGCTAAAAGAACTAGATACAGTGAGGCCCCTTAAATATCTGTGTATCATTTAAAACTTTTAAAGCCCCTGAAAACTTATTTTGTAGCTATGTAACTATGAGTGATGGGATCCTTCATGAACACTCCATTTTGGTGATTTCACCGTAGAGATTTCTGGATTTGTGTTTTTCTCTGTGCCCCTCTCACTGGTTTGAAGTGGGTCGGGGCTTAGTTGCAAAAAGTTGATGTCATGTGCTTTTGTGCACCAATCAGGATTAAGCAACATTTGAATGACAATGAAGCAGAATTAGCTTAGCTTCATTTTTAATTGTGTTAAACTCTTAATCAATAATATTTTTTAAACATTTAGTCATTAATATTTATTGTTATAGAGAAATACATTTTTGGGGGCTTTAAATTAGGGCTGCACCTAACGATTATTTTCATTATTGATAAATCTGCTGATTAGTTTTACGACCAATCGATTAATCGTTTAGTCTATAAAATGTCAAAAAAATGTGAAAAACGCTCATCACAATTTCCCAGAGCCCAAAGTGACGACGTCTTCAAATTGCTTCTTTTGTCCGACCAACAGCCCAAAACCCAAAGACTCTTCATTTACTGTCATTAATGACAAAGAGAAGCAGCAGATCCTCACATTTAAGAAGCTGGAACCAGCAAATGGTTGACACTTTTGCTTGAAAAATGACTGAAACGATTAATCGATTATAAAAATAGCAATTTTCTTTCGATTGACTAATCGATTAATCAACTAATAGTTCCAGCCCTACTTTAAATACTAGTACAATACAATATCATATTTTCAGTACCCATACCAGAAAGATACTCTAATAACTTACTTTGACACGTAAACACGTTTTTCTATAAAACCCTTTTTTTCATTGAAATGGTTTTATAGAGCGCTTTTCAACCTTACTGGTTCCCAAAGCACTTTACAGATTGGTCTCATTCACCAATTAACACACACATTCACACACCGATGGGGATGGAGCTGCCATGCAAGGTGCTGGCCTCCTTCAGGAGCAACTTAGGGTTCAGTGTCTTGCCCAAGGACACTTTGACATGTGGAGGAGGAGGAGCCAGGGATCGTACCATCAACCCTGTGTAAAGAGCTGAAAACAATCCAACGTGTCATTGAGCATCATTAGTCATGAAACGTGTTCCTTAAGTTTAATATCCATATTCTTTTTTAAAATGAACTATATCCGTAAACTCAATGAGCGTCTGCTACAGACTTTGCAATCACAAGATGAAATCCTGGTCGAGGCAGATGACCGCCCACCCAGAGCCTGGTTCTGGTTCTGCTCGAGGTTTCTGCCTGTTAAAAGGGAGTTTTTCCTTGCCACTGTCGCCTAGTAAATATGTAAATCTCTGTAAATATAAAGAGTACAGTCTAGACCTGCTCTATATGAAAAAGTGCCCTGAGATAACTTTGGCACTATATAAATAAAACTGAATTGAATTGAATTGAATCTTTGTGGTTTTAACAAAGGGGGCAGTTAACAGCAGGTGCATGTAAGAGTGATTAGCACACAGCTGCTTTATGCAAAAGACAACAGGATATACACAATACAAACCACTTCCCAAGTTCACAGTATGTAGGGAGTACAGAGATGACAAACCAGATCTGACTGCGTGTCATCACGTCATCAAAATCTCAGTGCACTGCTGTACTGTCATGTACAGTCATTTTCTTTTAATTTGACAGTATTTTGTTCAGGTATTGTGTATATGAAAATATATATGTTATTTACAATCTGTGGAGGGGGGTGCGGAAAACCTGTCCAGCTGCAGGGAATTACAGATAACCATGTGTCCTCTTGGACATCATGCATCAGTAGATACAGTTCAACTACAAATAACTCTATACTACAACTTCTGAAAATGCTTCTGTACTAGTTTTTTCTCTGGAAACAGTTGATTTCTGTTACTATAATTACAGTGTGTTCGCTATGGAAACTATTTTGTTTAACTTTAATGTTCTGCTGTATTAATAAACTATTAATTCATGTATTATTACACATTACGTAAAGTTCACAAGAGTGGAAACATCAATGACTTCTTGAAAAAAACATGTATGTTAATAAAGAGTAAAATATAATTTTTCATGCCTAAAGAACAGTGAACACACACAGAAAAAAACCCTGACTCAGGGATAATAATTCATGCACGAGGATTAAAGATGCCCAGGTGTTAAATTAGTCCTGAAAGCAGTAGGTACCACCATCTCCTATCATAAAGCTTTAACATTGTGTTCACAGCTGACAGAACATCTCCTGGTGCATACACAGTGTCTGGTGGCCAGAGTCAGTGTTGCCTTGTTGATGCTGCAGTTGCAGGTTGGTCTTGTCAATCAGGGAGGAGCACATCAGTGGTGACAGGGCAGCAGAGCTCACAGTGTGCCACAGAGAAACAGCTTTGTCTGCAGGACGACGGCTAAACCTCCCACTCATACATCCAGCCTGTCCAGACCCTGTCTGCTGAGCTCACTGTCAGTCCTCTGTCCATTCCTGCAGCCTCTGTGCACAGCCTCTTAAAGGGCTTGTCCGTTTAAATATTACAGTTTAAGGACACTCCTACTCTGTACACAGAAAGGATCAAAGATGTTTCATGACCACACTTTTTGTTATGTTAGTGCCAGGACGGACATGCCAGTCAGTCAGTCCATTCATCACTTTGGTCCAGAGCAAGATATCTTAACAACTACAAAATAACTATGAAATTTGGAATGGGTATAGAATGAATCCTATAGATTTTTGGAATTCCCTGATCTCTTTTCCAGCACCATTATCAGGTCGAATTTCCTTCTGACAAACAATGTCTTCAAACTTGTGGAGGATGTGCACGAATTCGTGCCAAAATCCTAATATTTGTTGGTGGCCTGAGCTTTTATCTACTGCCACTGTGAGTCCAAAATATCAAACACACAGATCGCCATAAAATTTACCGACCTGAAAGGCATCATTTCCATTGGGTACCGTGTGGATATGTCTCCCTCACTTTTTAAAAACCCATTGTTGTCATTTTTGGTGGCTAAAACTATTTCAGTCATAAGTTCTTTGCATACTTTTTTGTGGTTAGGGATCTAAATACAGTGTTAACTCACTCTCAGTTCCCTAGCAATTAAACAAAATGTATGTATGTATGTTTAAAATCTTCAGTGGCGTTAGTGCAAGACCAATTTCATTACAATGTGCTATTTACTAGGTTACTATACATATCTGTAAATGAGCAGCATTCACTTTTTTTTGTTGTGTGGTTAAAAAAGTGAGGTGTGCTATTTGGGGGCTTTGGGGTAGAAATCCCATTTTAGCCTCGTAATTTGCAAGACAAATTGCTGAGGCATTAAACATTTTGAAAAAAAACATAGAAACTGAATACCCTTCCATTTTTATTATCTATACGTCCTAATCTTTTGCAGGTTTGTGGGGGTCTGGAGCCTATCCCAGCTTACATTGGATGAGAGGCGGAGTACATCTGGATAGGTTGCAAGTCTATCACACCTACTGCCAATTAAGGCTGAATTCACACCAAATCAGGCAGCAAAAATGCCAGTCCTCCCATTCATTTGAATGTGTGTTGTGCGTTTAGGCTGCGGTGGTGAGGACCATGGGGGATGCCGAAAAAGTTAAAACAGAATCAACTTTTGGAGAAACATAACCGACGTCACGCTGCGTTGTCCAATCACGTAAGCTGGCAATCAGACTGGAAGACGCCCAGGTGAAGAAGAACATTATTTACCATGTAGCATTGTAGCATTAGCTGTTTACCAAGCAACTGTGAAGATGGAAGAGAGACTGCTCGTCGCCGTGCCGTGATGACCTTTCCAGAGCTGTACAACGCTGCCATGAGGGAGTACAAAGATGTTAATCGCTGTGCAGTCGCTTGGCGTTGTATCGCTCTTCAAGAAGGGATTGGTGGTTAGTATTTCTACTTGTGCTACAGTCAGCATGGATGGATGTAGTGGCATTCCCACACCGCCGCACAACCCTGCGCTAATCACCACAACACCTGATTTGGTGTGAATTCAGCCTTAGAGTCTCCAGTTAGCCTAACAGTCTTTCGGGGTTGTGACACACACACACACACACACAAAAGTTGCAGATGACAAACACCCAGTACCAGCTACAGCCAACATGATACCACACCACACAGGCAGAAGAACAACATACAATACTGCAGCACCGACCTGCAGCCCTTACCAGTATATAGTATATAAGACCTAAAGCAATAAATATACTATACTATACTCAGTTGTAGTGTTGACGTAAAAAAGACATGATGTACAGTACATTTTTATACATGTGGTATATGTGAAATACTGTAAGTTGAACTTTGTAAAAAAAAAAAAAAAAGCTGAAACTTCAAATCACATCCAAAGAATATCTGGGAAAATGCAGCAATTAGACAGTAACTGTATATTCACAAAAATATATATTATTATCTTTTCTAATTTCATGCTCAGTTTAATTTTCATCTTTGAACAGACCATTTGAGAAGACACAATTGGTGAAGGAAACATTGAGAGTATTGTTTTGGTTTGTGGGTAAATTGAGAAACAAATGAGGTGAAACAATTTTCTTCCCAAAAGCACTTATCATTATCAGCTAGAGTACAGCAGGTTATTGATGTTAACAGTAATTTCCACTGGAGGTGTGTGTCTAGTTTAAGCGAAGGACTGGATTCACTTGAATGCGAGGCTGCAGTTTCCATAGCGATGCAGTGGTTTTTATAGATCCCAGTACTCCAACAACAGTTTGACGTTCTCCGTGGTAATTTGGTTTTACACACACGCACACACACACACACACACACACACACACACACACACACACACACACAGAAAGCTCCGGTATGATAGGTTGGACTGAATTTGAACCCAGCACCCTCTGTTATGATGGTACAACGCAGACATCAGCAGCTTCATCTGCCTCAAGGAGGAAGAGAAACTGGATTTGTCACCACCTTTTTATTGAGTTAGGCAAGTGTTCAGTACTCCTACACTATTCTAATGTATGTTATAAATAAAACATGATTCATTTTAAGACAGATCTCTGAGCTAAGAGCTGTTGCTATAGGATCAACCACTGTTGACCTGAGAAGCTTTGCTTTCTAGCTCACTGTTTAGCTTCCAAAACAGACGTAATTGCCCACCAGAAACATTTCTGTTGTGTCTCTCTGTAGTCCTGCTCCTGTTTTGGGAGTTAAACAGTGAGTGAAGTTAAGCTTGCTTCATACTTTCTACGTCCAGATGTCTGTGAGGGTCTGCAACACACACATTTATATAATACGTCTTTAAAAGAACACGAAGACAGCCAAATGGCGTTGAACTTTTCTCTTTTTTGCCTTTTTCTTGTTGCTTTTTTGTGAGGTCGCCATTTATTTTCCTAATGCTAATACTTCTTCTTGATTTTTATGGAGGTTGGCAAACAACGTTATGGTGCATAACCACCACCAACTGGAATGGAGTGTGGATCGGGACCAACGTGGACCCTCAATTGTAGTATGAATGGAATGCGCGTCCACGCAACCGTTACAAATTCGCAGCTGTCCATGGAACATGTAAGGTATGTCCGAGCCTTTAGAAAGAAGTGAACTTACCATACCTGTAAACTCAATCAAAACTAGTTTGTACAATGTGTTGTCTGTTGTCTAGAGAGTGTGGAGACGGGGTATTGTTTAAATATGGAGATAACAGCGCACATTTTCAGAAAGCCTCTTCTTGAAGACACTAATAGTGTTGCACTCAGTTCTTCACATGAAAAGTGAAGTGAAAATAATTGTATCAAAAATGAAAAGAGAGCTTGAGAGAGAAGTTCAAACCTTGGCTCCTTTCTCACCTTCTCACAGTTGGCCAAATTACAGTGGCCATGATGATCAAAACACAACAACATTACACAAAACACAACGACATTTCAGAAAACACAACAACATTACACAAAACACAACATTACACAAAACACATTTCAGAAAACACAACATCGCCTTAAAATTAGTCAACAAGACGGACAACATCTGCAATTCTGATTTTTGGCAGAGAAAGAAGAGACCGGGAGAAAACATGCTGTTCAGAGTCCGTGACTATAGATCATAGCATAGTAGCGCCCCGACCAGAAGTCACGTTTCATTGACTTGAGTTCTGTCCAATCACAAATAAGAAGTGTTGTCCTACCCTTTCCGTAATCTGAAATGTTGTTGTGTTTTGTGTAATGTTGTTGTTTTTTCTGAAATGTTGTTGTGTTTTATGTAATGTTGTTGTGTTTTGTGTAATGCTGTGTTTTATGTAATGTTGTGTTTTGTGTAATGTTATGTTTTGTGTAATGTTGTTGTGTTTCGTGTAATGTGTTTTGTGTAATGTTGTGTTTTGTGTAATGTGTTTTGTGTAATGTTATGTTTTGTGTAATGTGTTTTGTGTAATGTTGTTGTGTTTTGTGTAATGTGGTTTGTGTAATGTGTTTTGTGTAATGTTGTTGTGTTTTGTGTAATGTGTTTTGTGTAATGTTGTTGTGTTTTGTGTAATGTGTTTTGTGTAATGTTATGTTTTGTGTAATGTGTTTTGTGTAATGTTGTTGTGTTTTGTGTAATGTGGTTTGTGTAATGTGTTTTGTGTAATGTTGTTGTGTTTTGTGTAATGTGTTTTGTGTAATGTTGTTGTGTTTTGTGTAATGTGTTTTGTGTAATGTTATGTTTTGTGTAATGTGTTTTGTGTAATGTTGTTGTGTTTTGTGTAATGTGGTTTGTGTAATGTGTTTTGTGTAATGTTGTTGTGTTTTGTGTAATGTGTTTTGTGTAATGTTGTTGTGTTTTGTGTAATGTGTTTTGTGTAATGTTATGTTTTGTGTAATGTGTTTTGTGTAATGTTGTTGTGTTTTGTGTAATGTGGTTTGTGTAATGTGTTTTGTGTAATGTTGTTGTGTTTTGTGTAATGTGTTTTGTGTAATGTTGTTGTGTTTTGTGTAATGTGTTTTGTGTAATGTTATGTTTTGTGTAATGTGTTTTGTGTAATGTTATGTTTTGTGAACTGTCGATGTCTTTTGTGTAATGTTGTTGTGTTTTGTGTAATGTTGTTGTGTTTTGACCCTCAGGGCCACCATAAGAAATGGTTGGACATAGCCCCCGCCAATCGGACCATCATCCGACAAGCACTTCTGACGGAGTATACTGGCCCCTTTAGGCTACGTATGTAATATTAAGTATGTTATGTAAATCATTATGTCGTCAGCGTAAGTATGGTAAGACATTTTGGTGTTTTCTATAATCAGAGCCAGTGGCAGTGGTCTATGATCGTCTCTAACTCAGTGCTGACAGTGTGTGGGAATTAAACCTTTTCTTTCACAGTATTCTAGAATAGACAATTTGCACACATTGCACAGAGAGAGGGGGAGGAACTGGGGGTTAATAGAGGTCAGTACCTCATTTTTGCCACAGGACCCGTAGCAGGTTGATGGACCATGTATTAGTCAATTGTAAAACGCTTGAGTTAGGCAGTCCATCACAGTGAATGTATCTTGTTTTATTTCTGTCAGAGTTACCTTATCATGGTGTGGCTATATAGTTGAAAGTGCAGATTCATTTTCTACCAATGTACAATGTTGCATCAACAAAATGGGAAAATAAGTGAAGATGTCATCATACAGATCTTCGCCTGTGTTTCGTGTTTATTCCCCCAAATATTTTTTATATTGTTTTTAAATAATTTTTTATATACCCTGTACCCTGTACTACCATGATGTAGACATTATATTTTTATATCACATTCACTTGTGCTTTTGTCCAAAGTGATTTAAAATCCATCAGAACAAGAGGTGTCGTCAAAAACAAACAACTGAACGTGTTTAGTGCTACAGTATACAGTAAATGCTTAATATTAGAAATGAGTGTCGAGGTGTAGTCTGAAAAGGTGTTTTTCAGCTTGTTGTGGAAAATGGGCAGTGACACTGCTGTCCTGACTTCAGTAGAGTCCATTCCACCACTGCAGAGCCCGAACAGAGAAGAGCCGTGACCAAGATGGGTGGCCACAAGGTCCTCAGAGTGACGGGGCAGCCTATAAATTGATCCTACTAACAGGTACTGTGTGTATATCCAAAGCCTGATATATCTTCTTCCTTTGTGCCATAGAGTTCCATTGTTGTCCAAAAACTATTAAATACACATACACACAATACACATGTTCCTTCATCACCATAAACACACACACTGTAGTTTATTTTGACTCAATCCCACATACACAGTCCTGCTGCTAGAAATACTCACCAGAGCACTAAATGTGGACCAAACAGACCAGACCATATACTGTGAGCAATTTGGGGTTCAGTGTCTTGCTCAAGGACACTTCTAAAGGTGGACGAAGAAGATCAGTGAATGGGACCACCAGTCAATTAATGGCTAACCTGCTCTACATCCAACAATCATTGAGGCATTAAAAACATTGCATAAAAGAGAAGAGCTGTGCCAACCGATTTTCACTTTCTTCAATGGACTGAGATCGATTACACCTGCAAAGGTTTGTACCACTCTGAGTTCCCTGAAATGAAAATGCATGGAAGTCAGGAAATCAAACCCTTATGAGACACAACTAGCAAACTTGGACATGATGAAAAGGAGAATGTGAATTTGATAATTTGAGCACCTTGTAGTAAAAATGGAGCTTAATAACAGCCAAGGGTTGTTATACTGTTGTATTATAATAGATAATAACAGCAAATTAATTTGATCTGAATGCAGCACAAAATCATTTTTCTGTATCAACAAATACATGTCCTCCGAGGTGTGTGTGTGTGTGTGTCTTCAGGAGACTGCTACCAGCTAGCTTATCTTTTCTTTGTTATTTCAACCCTACCAGGCTACCCATGGATCCATCCCTGAGAACATCACGTCCCCCTGCTGAGCTGATCTTGGCTGCCAGAGGAGCTGTACAAATCAGTTCTGGCTATTTATAACATCTTGACATTGAGAATGTGGGCTGATCTGAATCCAGCCGCTCAGAATGAGGCCCAAGAGGTGCCTGTCTGTGGCAAACTGATAAAATGTAACAGCTCTGCCAGCTCCCGCAGGCTTACACTATTAGAAACCGTATCGTACCTACTGTCCTGTTCAGAATAGCCTCAGCACACTGCAAACCTGGTTTCAAATACATGTGATTTGATTTTCATTCAAGCAGGAATTACTCTTCACTTAATCCCATTTATCTTTCTTTGTGTTACAGTCTGATTTTAATGTAATGCAAGTGCCATGTGCGTTCAGTAGCTACCAGATTATGGTGCTATCAAATAATTCAAAATGTGATTATTACTTAATTGTTTAAATTGTTCAGCAGGTAAATAATATAATAAAAAACACCAATAAAATGCAAATAAGCATTTGCTGGCTAGAGTTAAATGGAATGCTGAGATTTCGATCAGATTTAATATCAATCTAAGTAGAACATTGTGAGTTTTTTTTCTGTTGTCAGACAAAATAAGCAATTTGAAGATATCAGTTTGGGCTCTGGGAATATATGATTAGCACTTGTCATAATTCCTTAGACCTGTTGTTCTCAAACCTTTTCAGTTATGCCCCTCTTATTCCAAAATAAGTTTGAAAGTTATTGAAATAACATTATCAAAAACATGATGTGACTACATACATACTAGTGATGAATATCTGTAGCAAATGTCACAGTAATCTATCCAATAGAGTGCTGCAGGGATGATGTATTTTTGTAGCCCAGAAGTTAGCATCGCCCTGGTTCCCTTGACAAAAAGCCAATGGGATTTTTCATTGGATTATTGCAGAAAATAAGCTCTGTGGCCAGAAGTAAAAAGCTAACGTTAGGCTATAAACGAACTACGAATTTGAATTTGCTGGCTTACCTCTTCTACAAGAGCCTTTAGGAAAGTTTGAGTTAGAATAGTTTGCAAGAGCGCAAGTATAAACACAACAAGGCTGTAAAGACGGACGAGTGAGTAGATGAGTTTCTGTGTTCGGCGTGATGACGTCTAATGTCCCCGACAAACTCTGTAGTCTCATTTAGACACTTGTTAGCAACCACCTTTTAAAGACTTTTTTTTTTTAAATGTGAAAATCTCTTGTGTTAACCACAGACTTTATTTCAGGCATCTAACCAAAAACCCATTCAAGAAACCCACTGACTTTGAAACGAGGGAACCGGAAGTGCAAACATGCTAACTCATTTCCACCAAAGTGGTGGACCTACCAACAGAACAAGCGACAGACACAACCAACTCAAGACCCTGCTGCTAGTATAGCAGAAAATGCAGGGTAAACTTTACCCAAACTGCCAGTGTTTGTAAATACTACAGACACAAGGATCTATGTATCGCAGTGTACTCGAGAGAGAGAGAGAGGCTTCATATTCTGAATCTGACACATTTGCTTGATGAGCATCTGTTTGTCTTTTCTTCCCTTTCAACGATCTTTTCATCTTGTACTAAACATGACGTTTTGCATTCTGAATAAATCTTTCTCACCTGAATCTTGATAACCTTGCTATCATCAGAGTACTCTTACTTTTTTATGGTTCCAACATCAGTCAGATTCGTGCACCGTTATGACACAACAGCTAGGCAATACAACAACTTAAGTACTGACAAACAGGACCTCGAGGCACACATTTATACACACATATGTTTGGTCTGCTTTATGTGCACGCTGCCTCAGTATGTTTTTATTTATAAAGCCATTCTTGGCAAAATTCCTACTTACTTAGCTTCACTTTTAAACTTGAAACATGGAAATCACAGTCTTCGTTCTCTAACCATAATGTGATTTGTTGTTCCTAAAGTCCGAACTGAATTGGGAAAGAAAGCTTTTAGGTTTTCTGCACCTACTGCATGGAACAATCTACCGACTGATCTTCAAATTCAAAACATATGGTGAAGTCTATTGAGTCCAGGTTGTCTGTGTGCAAATGTTTTTTCTGATCATTTCTAATGTTACTCACATCTGTGTTTGCCTGTTAATTGACTGTTGAAACTCAGTGTTGCTGCTACTCTTGGTCAGGTCTCCCTTGTAAAAGAGATCCTTGATCTCCATGGGGCAAATGGTTAAATAAAGGCTAAATAAATAAAATAAAACATACAAAAATAGAAAAGTATCAGTGCATTATATGATACAAAACTATGACTTAAAAGGACATACAACAACCCAATAAATAAATGGTAAATAGGCCTTTTCCAGAGCAGACATATTCACTTGTCACAGTAGGAAAAGCATGGGTGTTACTAATAACATTAATGATGGCTCTGTTCTATTCAAGTGTCCCAGTAAGCCATGACAGTGAGCCAGCATGCACAATACCAGGAGCCTGAAACTGGAGCAGCTAAATGGAATTCAGACATCATGCATTGTATAAGTGCGTTTCCTTCTGTCACATGTCAAAATGTCTGACATGAAAAAAGCACATGCTTTCCTGAGCCACGGCCACCCAGGTCTTAAGCTATATCCAGTTCATGAAATAATGTTAATAGCTTTCTAGCTGAATGGCCCTTCATCATTTTGGTGAATGGTTGTCTTTTAAAGGGTGTGAATAGATTTATTTTGTATGTGGCTTTATGAATAAAAGCCAAATGGATAAAAAGGTCATTTCATCCTTAGTTTAACGCCAGATTTTCCCCATGATCTTATGCACCCCTGTCACCCAGTTTGGGAGCCACTGCTTTAGACTAAATGATTAATTAATAGAAAAAAAAAGATAGATTAACTGACAGAAAAATATTCATTGAAAATTTTGATTTTGATGCATAAAAGACCACCTTGAAGAGTTTTCAAGGTTCTAGTTCAGGGTTTCTAGCTAGCTGTCCTTGAGGGTGTTTCAAGAGTCTTCAAAATAGATTGTCACCACTTTAATGAAGCAAAACTTAGCAGTAATCACATGCTTCAAGGTCAATAAATTGATTAGTCAGTCGACAGAAGATTAATCAACAACTATTTTGATCCTCTATTAATTGTTTCCGTCAGTTTTCAAGCAAAAATGCCAAACATTTTCAGAATCAGAATCAAGTTTATCGCCAAGTAGTACAATAAATTTGCCTTGGTATATTGGTGCATAACAATAAACACAGTAAGTTGAAAATATAAAGAAAGATAAAGCAAGTACTGAAAGTCAAGAAGCATAAATATAAAATATAAAACTGACAATAAAATCTGAAAAAAACATAATAAAAGATAATAAAATATGACTTATTTAAATGAAAGAGCTGTACAGTTTTGTGCAGGGATGTGCAAAAGATGTAATAACTGGATTTATTTGGGTTTTAGACTGTTGTTTGGGCAAAACAAGGAATTTGAATAGTGTCACCTTGGGCTCTGGGAAATTGTAATGGCATTTGTAACCATTTCTTTCTTGAAATTTTATAGACTACACCAGTAATCGATTAACTGAAAAATAATCTTCCTTAGACTGTTTTACAGACGGTAATATTGTGGCGTCTGTTCAAATGAATATCTGTTTGAGAGATAAAATGTGTGGTAGTAAAGTAGTCTGTATGGTCGTAGTGAGAATCGTTGTAGCCTAATTCACCAAACATCTCCGCTGCATCCTCAAGGCAAGGCGGGGGGTTCTACCATCGTAAGAGCAGGGGGGCTTGGCGGTTGTTGTGAATGAGGGCCAGCATGACGTCAGGAAGCCAATGTCAACAATGCAGCTGCTAGAGGAGAAAAGGCGTTTCATCCTAACACACACGCACGCACAGGAGACCCGTCTACCACACACCAAATGATGCCTACGGTCCATTAAAAGCAGCGGTTCTGGCTGTCGGAGGGCTGAGGACATAAAACACAATATGGACATATTCTTATTTCTGAGGAACTGAACGCAGACGAGCAGAAAAAACGGGTAAGTCGGTCCCTGCGCTACAAGGATAATAAGCAACCATTGGACTTTACTACGCTTGAATAAACCCGACTACGGGAGCCCCTTGTCAGCTTTGGATTTGCTTCTACTAATCTGTCTGCTCTCACTGGCTTTCCTCGCTTGTTTGTCTTGTAGTCATACTGGTGTTGTGTTCACTGGAGTTGCTTTAACCACGGTGCCTGTTACTTATTATTCCCGAGTTATGTGCTTAACTGTTACCTGGTGTGGTTTTCACACCGTGGTGGTGTTCACGCAGGTTAGCTCTGGGATGATGTGGTCGGCGGCATGTTTAGCTAGGTGTTGTGCCTGAATGTCTTTAACGTGTTTTGCCTCGATATTACGTCGGGAAAGTACAGCCCTAACAAAGTGCTTTTGTGTTTTTGGACTGTTTCGCCAAGCTGCTTGTTTTACCAACGCTAACTTTACACACATACTATACTACACAACACAACACTAACACAAGACCACGTCAAAGAATGAATATTGATAGTAGCCGATTGAAAGTAAGCTATCGGTATGGTGGTGTTTGTTGTGTCATTGTGAGAGACCACACGCGTCCGTTAATTCTACAAGGAAGTTGTCGGTCTTTATAGTAGTCCGCTTGTCATTTATTAGCTAACCACATCGCACCTCTATGATACATTCCCTAACACATATCTATGGATGACTGAACCGGGGGCACATGTTTTGCACGGGAGACAAATGCTGCCACAACCCGGGCTCGCGCTCTTGTCATGTTGGGGGAGGAAGGGTCTGCAGAGGGACAAAGGACCCAGCCCCCCACCCCCTTATTCCCGCCCTCAGCCGTTGAACATTCGGTTCAGTAAACACCCACCTCTGAATAAAGCAAGCTTTATCTTGGTATATTTTATAATAGTTTGCTGCTACATTCCGCTATGACTATGATGATTTGTGTATCAAAATTAGCTGTGCCACTGCCCGTCAACTAGGCTAAATGACAATTAGCGACCTTAAAGGACTAAAATATGAATTAATGATTACTTCTTTTTAATATACCCACATAAATGTAGCCCAGTATAGAAATATTTTGATATTCAATCAACACTCAAGCCTTCAGTGTATACCCTCAATTCAGATAATATATTATGATTGGAGTTAATGGCTGTTTGTATGACTTCTTTAAGCCATTGTGAACAGATTAGCTCTTTGTTATCCTTCCTACAAAGCCACTCTCTCCCCTCTCCCATCTTCTATCTCTTTCCTAATGGGAAACCAGCAACATTGGATTATTTGCAGCACTTGGTTGTAATTGTGTGCAGATCAGAGGTGACTGAGGCCAATGAAATATTTACCACCACCACTTCTGCTGCAGACTACGGAAGCCCTAAACGGCCATGGATTAAAACATTTTATTTCCTCCGTTTTCCCGTGATAACAAGTTCATTTTATTTGTTTTCTCGACATCTCGAGTTATTTATGTCAATAAATAACTCAAAATAACAAATGTTGTTGTCCGAGATAATGAGATATAGTAGCCCAGGCTATATAAGGTCTAAATAATTGCAGGAACCATTGCATTTTGTGTAGCAGTGTCAGATGAACAAGAGCATATTGTTCATCACATCACATTTCTCTTTAATCAAGGCCTGACAAAGGCTGAACTTGCTTTATGCTTTGCTGTTATAGATAATATAGCTACACATCAGTGTGTGTTATCTAAGAAGACATTGACGAAGACGAAGCAAGGCTTTAGTTTTATCGGCGGCGCAATCACAGTGATCTTGATTCCGTCGTAAATCTTGAGACACAATGACCAAGGCCTATTACATTTAATTTACGAAACATTGTTTTCTCGTGATCTCCTATTAATTATGTCATTATTATAAGTTTATTCATTATTTAAATTATTCTGTTATCATGTGAAAACATTTGTTTCGAGATAATGACCTAAATAGCCTAACTCGTGATCTCAAGAAAACAGATAAAATGAACTTATCACAGGAAAATGGAGGAAAAATAAAATGTTTGAATCCATGGCTGTTTAGGGCTTCCGTAGCAGACAGTTATCTTGAGCAACGACTACTGAGATATTTCTCCTGCTTTGCTGTAAATATTGTCTACTTATTTGTCATAGTTGTATTTTCTTAACATAAAGGGATCATTCACTGAAAATACAGAAAGATTAAAGGGACACTCCACTGTTTTTACACATCAAGGTCAGTTTACTTTTCTCGAGGGATACTGCCCATCTTGTGAAAACAGTTATATATTGTCTTCTGTGGAGCTTTGTCTAGTCTGAGAAAATAGCCCCAATGATGTCATCAGGGTTATCTCAGCTTGGGTTTGGAGACTATTCATCACAGAGAGTCTTACAAACTGGGCGTATGGACTTTAAAGATCATTCACTTGGGAGGGTCAGACAAAAGATGTTATTGAGTTGCATTATATGAGGTGTATGATATAGCATTTTGGACCCATAGGGACTTAAAGTCAGAAAGCCTTGGCCTCTGCTGCACACCTCTTCTGACCATATTTTTAAAAAATCTGTCTCTTGCAAGTCCCCTAACTACGTATATGGAAGTGCAATACTAAACTGCTGGAATGCCCCTTTAAGTTTCTCTTAAGCAGTAATGTAAGGCAAACCAATGTAAGCAAGGATAACAATTACAAAATAATCAACAATCAGCTCATTTCATTTTTTGTTTCTGTTTTTGTTTGCTTCAGAAACGGTCAGGGAGGGCTATGATGCGATTATAAAACGATTATCGATGCATCTTGATCAGTGTCCGAAATTTAACTTTTGACTCACCTACTTCCTTCTGAGACCCCACAATTTATTTTAGAGTATAATACAATTTAATTCACTTAACAGGTTAATTTGAAATTCATTTCTAGGGGTAATGCTTATATTCCAAGATGTACTGATCTAACATGTTTTCCAGGATCCAGTGTTCATAATTTAGTATTTTATGCAGTATTAATGTTTGTGGATGTGTGGTATGGCTTCCACCAGGTTGTGCCTTTGAGTACGGCGAGAGAGTTTTGAAGCACAAGTAGTAGAAGAAGAACAACTTCCTCCGTTGTTATACGTTGCAGTAGTTATCACAAAGCTAGCAGAGAAAATATGCTGGCGGACTCTGGCTGTAACACATGACTATTTTGGTATAAACACTTACCCGCCAGTGTGAGAGAAAAGAGAATCGCAATGCATCTAAGAATAGATTTTTTTCCACACTTCTACTGAAGACTATGAGTATATCTGTGCATATACATTTTCATATCCCTAATGTTCAAGTGGAATTTGTGGCCAGGTGGTTCAAGGTAAAAGACCATGGGGCCATTGGGAATCCTCCTCTGGTGACTAGCCATCAGTGGTTTGCATCTGGTGGTGCAGAAAGGAAGATGTTTAGAACCCAGAAAAGAAATATTACTCCAAGAATCTACTCAAGTACAGAAATAAGAAGTTAATACTTTACAACAATTCGGTGGTGTGATGTTATTGATAAAATTCGGTTTTAGGTTGATTTAAATAAGGTGACAAGAGTATGTGTTTGGTGTGGGCAGAGCATGTAGTGCCATTTATGTTATTATGTATGTGTGTGTGTGTGTGTGTGTGTGTGTTTGTATACAGTCTGCCTATGGACTAGTATTGCTAAATGGAATGACAGTCAGTGGTTTGCATCCTGTGTGGAATGTGAAATGTGGTTGTTTGTGGTCCATGTGGAGGCGTTCAATCCCGGACAAACGGATATCCGATATTCGGGCCAAGACTTCCTCTTCCGTGCGTCGGTCATTGTTACAGTCATTGTTACAGACAGATTAGCAATCTCGGAACCCATCGGCTGTTGTCTGACGATGATTTGAATGCAGATAAATTTAAAAAGCTAATCTCTTGGGTTCCGAGATTGATAAAAAGCTAAATCGGCATCAGACAATAGCCGATGGGCTCTGAGATTGCATTTCAGCCAATGCGGCCCACCTCTTTTACTCTCCTGCAACCAAAGCCCGCTCAGACATGATTGGTCAATACTACTCGGACTACAAACTGACTACAAATGGACTACAAATGGAAACCAGAATGCTTCCGATACCAAAATCCTGTCCCTTGCCTACAGATTCTGCCTTCATATGCAGATATCTGTTTATAGAGATTATTGAGTGACTGACCCTGGATCAGTATATTGTGTAGAGACACTGTCATGCCTTACAACGACCACTAGGGAGCAGATGGACAAACCTTGAGTGACTAAGTGAATGAAATGATGTAGAAGTGAGCTCCTCTCTGGATCCACTGTGAGCTTTACATCACATCAAACATCACAAGAGAATGTGTATGAACGCAACATGAAAAATGACGGATTCAAGCTAATGTAGAGCATTATCCTGCAAACACCAGTATTTCACTATTTCGGGGCAACATGTAATGTTTGATTTGCAAAACCACAACAATCACAATTCAGTGTGATGAAGAGAGCTTGTTGTCTTCTCTGCTGCGCTATGTCTGAGAGACAGTTTGTGTAAAACTGATACATAATTCACACTCGCAGCACTGCTGTGTGTGTGTGTGTGTGTGTGTGTGTGTGTGTGTGTACATGTGGGCAGGTGAGAGGAACTGATCAAGGGCAGCCTGACCGTGTGTGTGTGTGTGTGTGAAGGTGATGAGTACAGACTGTCCCAGGAGGCGTAGCACAGCTCGAGGGTAGACAGAGGGTACTCAGAATGGCTAATGGATGTCTTTTTCTATCTCTCTATCTGTATCTCTTTTCCTTCCTTTCTTACTATCCATACCTCCCTCTTTCTGTTTCCTTCTTAAATTCTTTCTACTGTGTGTACTCACTCTCTCAACACGTCTATTTTCATCCCCTTTGCCCCAGCAGTCTGTCATTCTGGAAGATGGATGTGGTTGGTGTCCTCCCTCACTTGTCTTTAGTGGTATTTGTTTATCACTGGAGAAAGGCTGTGATCACTTTCTTATTTATTGATTATGCTACGTGAAATAATAACTTATGTATCCTTTTGTCATCAATACATAAATGTTCTGCACACCAATCACACAGTGTGGTTTTGAAACTACACTTTGTTTCTGTATAGCAGTATAAATAGTAGAAAATGTTGTTTTAAGGAGATTAAAGGAATATGAATATTTCCAATTAAAATAGTAGTAAAATAAAAATATTTATAGCTAATGTTTTTTTTTTTTGATATATTGGCTCAGAATGTCTTTCGGTCCAAGCCCTGCACACGAGGACGTCCAGTAATTTGTAACTTTCACAGTAGTTCCAACCAATCAGCGTCCTATGAAAAACTACACCTATAGGTGTGACGACAGCAAAAAGCGAATAAATTGGCAGCTCCTAAGAGGTTAGCGCAGATGCTGCTATAACCTCAGTTATATCAGAATTGGAGCGTATTTCTCCATTGAAAGAAGAGAGAAAAAGAACAGCACTGAAGGCTTTTCTCCATGGAAAAGATGCTTTCTTTGACTGGTTTTGGCTCTTCTACTACGGCATATGTTTTGTTGATCTGATTTGTTGAAGTTAGCCTGTGATAGACCGATGGTTCATCCAATCACCTGCCTAGTTTTTCAAAGTGCCTGCCCTTTTCCAAATCGCTTCCAAGGATGACGTCTCAGATGCTTCTGTGCAACAAACCATCTGGCGCGTCAGGTTATGTGAACATGTTCCCAATGACAATGCTAACATGCTAACATGTTTAGTAGGTATAATGTACCATGTACACCATCTTAGAATAGCGCACAATTTTTTCCAGCCCGCGAGATGATTTTTGTATTTATTGCATTTTCTATTAATAGCCCATTGGCTACTGGCCTGTTTCCATATTCTCACAATCCCCAGCAACATTCTGCACCAACCTGGTGTCCTGCTGGAAATGTAACAGTGTTACAAAACAGCGGAACGAGTGGGCTCTGCAGGAGATGTTGCCGTGGTTATCCATTAAAAAAAATGATGTTCTTACAAGTCAACTTACTCACTCAAACAGCTGTCAAGAGGAGTGCGGGCAGATGAAAATACACACTTAAAATTAACTAGTAGTAAGTAACTAGAAGTGAGCATTTTGAATGGTTATTTTCCATAAAAAAACACCCCTACTTTTTCTAGATTGTCTCTACCCACACAACAGTTACAGAAAGAGTAACATCAGAAGAGATGTGTACCTTTCGATACATTAGGTGTGTGAGGGGACTCCACAGGGGTAGTTAATTATTCCTTAATTTCTGTACATTTGAAGTAGTTATTTTTCACTGGGTCTAACCTGGTCACCCCAGTAGGAAGGATCTGGCTATGCCCCTGCTTATCTGGCCCGTATCATTTTAAATGTTTTTAAGATTGCCCCTTCACTGATTTGACACCACTGGTTTAGTGCATTGGCATTCTAACATTTGCTAATTAGCACTAAACACAAAGTACAGCGGGCTGAAAGGAATCTCATTAGTTTAGCAGGTATACAGACAAAACTAATGACACTCCAAAGTATGGGACAAATTGAAATGTTGACCTGATGATGGTGTTTAATAAAAAGTCAGAGCCAATAAAATGTATCCTTTAGGGACCTTGAATATCTGTAGCAAAATGTCACAATAATCCATTCAATATTTGTTGAGATCTTTCATTCTGGACCAAAGTGGTGGACCAACTGACTGAGCCACAATACCATCCCTGGAGAGCATTAAATTAGCCATTTAATACTTCTTTTGTCTTCTTCACATCTTTCACTTTTAAGATGGAATTGCAACATTCATTTTAAATGTAACTCTTTCTGCCTATTGTATTCAACCTCATATTTACAGTTTCCATTTCATGACTGCTGTAGATTTAAAGACAGCTTTCAGCAGTTTACCACCTAAAAATGTAAAAAAATATATATATTTTTATTTTATTTATGTTTTATTAACACAATTTCTGTCATTTAGAGCAGTGGTTCCCAACCATTTTCTCTTGTGACCCAGACAAAGTAATGTCTATTTGTGATGACTTGTAACGTGTCACACATGTCTCCTGGTTTTGAGTTATTTATTTCCTTGTTTTACTTGATTAATTTCTAGAGGTGAAATTATCCATTAATTCACAAGAAAAAAGCAATGATGAAACATGATTTGATATGGCAGAAATGTTTTTCGTCTTTCCTAATCAGTTAATCATCCCACAACCCACCAGATTTGTTGACCAGTTAGGGAACCAGGTTGGGAACCACTGATTTAGAGCACCACTTCCACATTAGTGTGCTGTGAACAAGGTCCATAATCGAATGCAGTCAGTGTGGATTGTTCTTGAATGAATCTGACTTGTATTTAGCCACCAAAACACACACCTCGATCAGTGGCAGAATTCCTCTAACTGCTGGTACAGGCATGGACAATGGGTTATGCAGCTAACACTCTATGTACTGTTTTTGCAGTGGCCTCAAATATTAGAATGTTCAATGTATCAAGTCATACATGAAGAGCAATTTGGGCTCAACTAGTCTTGAACTAGTCAATCTTGCTTCACTCTATGTCTTATCGTTCAGTCAGCCAATGTGCGGTAATGCATGGCAGCTGTGGCTCAAGAGGTAGAGCGGTCGAGGGTCATCCATTAATCCCAGGGTTGGTGGTTCGATCCCCGGCTCCTCCTGTCCACGTGTCGAAGTGTCCTTGGGCATGACACTGAACCCTAAGTTGCTTCCAGTTGCAAGGCCAGCACCTTGCATGGCAGCTCCGTTACCATCACTGGGTGAATGAGACCAGCTTTAGGAACTATTTAAGCCATTTAACAAATTCCAGAACATTTCTTTTGGTTTGGAATTGAGTTGGCCTACATGTTGAAAAGAATACACAGCTGCCTTTCTTGTACTATTGCGCATTCAATATTTTATAGATCCATCTGTTCACACCTTGCAACAATGAAAAGTGTCACCAGCAGCAAATTTGTCATGGCGGAAAACCATCTTCTAATCCCAGTGCGAGAGATGGCGTTCCTGACATTAAAGCGCTTCATCGAGCGCCAAGCTGCTGCCGTGTATTTGTGTCTTGGAACAGATTTGAACAGCCATTGTTTGGACCCCTGAGAGACACACTGAGAATTCCTGATGAGGAGACAGTCTGTCCATAAGAACACGTTTGTATCCTTACAGTGCGGAGGATGTTACTGTTGTGAGATGATGATATGTTGAACAGTATACCAGTATTTAACCAAGTGCAGTTTTCCAAAAATACAAACCAAATGACCAACAACAAAACTCAGACATGTCTCTCCACCACTCTCAGCTGCCCAAGGCATTGTTGGCATTTCTGGTTTATCTGGTGCATAACCTTGCCACAGATCTGGCAACCCATCTGGCATATCTGGCTGTGATTGGTGCAGACAGGGGGCAGATGGTCAGCTGTTTTGGGAACTGCTTAAATCCACATATTCCATGTAGGGGTTGCTAAGCTAAAGCTAAATCTGTTGTTTATCTTACAGTGTGCCTCATCAGAGTGTCTGAGGGACACTGCTGATGCAGAATGAGATACAATAAATGAAGAGGTGTGCTGAGGAAAGCAGGCATCCTGCTGAGATACATGCTCTGATGCTTGACTGTCTGGTATTTTCCTGCGTTATCAGATCAGATATCAGTGCAATAATTAAAGAAAGTTTCACTGTTACCTTACGGTGAAGGACTGGTAGCCTAAAGAGCTTAACTGCAAGGAAAAAGAAACTATATAACGTTCTGTTTAATCAAAATGCCAATCATTCTCTGGTTCCAGTTTTTAAGAAGTGAGAATGTATGGGTTTTATGTCTTTGGGTTTTGGATGTTGGTTGGACAAAACAAGACGTTTGAAGACGTCACATCGGGCTCTTGTAAACTGTGACATTTTCACTATACTATACCTTTTTATAGGCTAAACAATAAAATCTACAGAGTAATTAATAATGAAAATCATTTTTAGTTGCAGCCCTATGTGATAGCAATGGGAATATGTTGAAATCATGACAGCAAAAAATACAGTATAAAATCATTGTCATCATCTGTGTTCATATTCTGCAAGGAATATTGAAGCTTTAAAAAAATGGCACCTTTTATAGTTGGTGGTTCAACCTGTAGCCTGTTCATGACAGCGCTTCTTTTTCCTGTAGTAAACCTCTGTGGCCAGATGCATAAAACTCTGTGTAGGATCAAGACTACAACTGTATGTACTGTACTCACAAAGACAGACATGCACATAGGCGAATTCACAGAAGGATTGCGTGGCTTTTGCGGCCGTTAAACCTTCACAAATAAGACAAAAAGAAACCATGTAATTGTTAAAGCAGCCACAAAGGGTGAAAGACACCCCTAAATGCGCTGCTGAGCAAATAGCATCTTGGTGCTCCGGTGCTATTTGCACGTATTTAATGTTCAATCTCAAGAGTTCAATTCAATTCAGTTTTATTTATATAGCGCCATATCATAACAAAGTTATCTCAGGGCACTTTTTCGAGTAGAGCAGGTCTAGACCGACTCTTTATATTTACAGAGACCCAACAGTTCCCACCATGAGCAAGCACTAGGAGACAGTGGCAAGGAAAACTCCCTTTTAACAGGTAGAAACCTCGAGCAGAACCAGAACCAGAACCAGACTCTGGGTGGGCAGTCATCTGCCTCGACTGGGTGGGTTGAAGGGGGAGGGGAGGAGCGGGAGAGAGAGAGCAGGAGGAAAGAGAACATACAGCAGCACAATACAGTTTCACAGAGATGTAACGCAATGGCCGTGGCAATGGCATGGCTGTCAACACCAACAGAAACAATACTAAGAGCAATATTACAGCAGCAGTACTAATAATAATAGCAACAGCAGCTGCAGCAGCGGGTGCAGAGGAGGAGCACGGGGGCAGCAGGCGGCCGCAACCACAGATCCAGACCCTACAGCTCCGGAGGCAGAAACACCTGCAGAAAGCAACAGAAGGAGAGAAAAAGGGGAGAGAAAGCACACAACTACGGGAAGAAGTTGAATTAGTAACAAGCATTGATGGGATATGAGGGCTTACAGATGGAGAGGAAGAGGAAGAGGAGGAGAGAGGAGCTCAGTGCATCATGGGAAGTCTCCCGGCAGTCTAGGCCTATAGCAGCATAACTAAGGGGTGGCTCAGGGCTCACCTGAGTCAGCCCTACTATAAGCTTTATCAAAGAGGAAAGTCTTAAGCCTACTCTTAAATGTGAGGAGGTGGTCCGCCTCCCGTACACAAACTGGGATCTGGTTCCACAGGAGAGGAGCCTGATAGCTGAAGGCTCTGGCTCCCATTCTACTTTTAGAGACTCTAGGAACCACAAGGAACCCTGCATTCTGGGAGTGCAATGCTCTAGTGGGGTAATAGGGTACTATGAGCTCTTTAAGATATGATGGTGCCTGACCATTTAGGGCTTTGAAGGTGAGGAGAAGGATTTTAAATTCTATTCTGGATTTTACAGGCAGCCAGTGTAGAGAAGCTAATATTGGAGAGATATGATCTCTTTTCCTGGTTCTTGTCAGTAAACGTGCCGCAGCATTCTGGATCAGCTGGAGAGTCTTAAAGGACTTATTGGGGCAGCCTGATAGTAGAGAGTTGCAATAGTCCAGCCTAGACGTAACAAATGCATGGACTAGTTTTTCTGCATCTGTCTGAGACAGGATGTGCCTGATTTTTGCAATGTTACGTAAATGAAAAAAGGCAGTTCTTGAGGTTTGTTTTATGTGGGAGTTAAAGGACATATCCTGATCAAAGATAACTCAAAGATTCCTTACGGTGTCGCTGGAGGCCAGGGCAATGCCATCTAGACAAACTATATCTTTAGATAATGTGTTTCGAAGGTGTTCGGGGCCAAGTACAATAACTTCGGTTTTGTCTGAGCTTAACATCAGAAAATTGCAGGTCATCCAGGTTTTTATGTCCTTCAGGCATGCTTGAAGTTTAGCTAATTGATTAGTTTCATCTGGCTTGATCGATAAATATAATTGTGTATCATCTGCATAACAATGAAAATTTATGGAGTGCTTCCTAATAATATTGCCCAAAGGAAGCATATACAAGGTGAACAGAATTGGTCCAAGCACAGAACCTTGTGGAACTCCGTGACTAACTTTTGTGTGCATAGAGGATTCATCATTAACATGTACAAACTGATATCGATCTGATAAATAGGATTTAAACCAGCTTAGTGCGGTGCCTTTAATGCCAATTAAATGTTCTAGTCTCTGTAATAGAATGTGATGATCAATGGTATCAAATGCGGCACTAAGATCTAATAAGACAAGTACAGAGACAAGTCCTTTGTCAGATGCAATTAGAAGGTCATTTGTAACTTTCACTAGTGCTGTTTCTGTGCTATGATGCACTCTAAATCCTGACTGAAAATCCTCAAACAGCTTATTGTTGTGTAGAAAGTCACACAACTGATTGGCGACTGCTTTCTCAAGGATCTTAGAGAGAAAAGGAGGGTTAGATATAGGTCTATAATTTGACAAAACCCCTGGATCAAGAGTGGGCTTTTTAAGAGCCCAGCTACTTTAAAGGACTGTGGCACATAGCCTTTTAATGACAGATTGATCATATCTAGTAAAGAAGTGCTAACTAAGGGTAAAACTTCTTTAAGCAGCCTAGTTGGGACGGGGTCTAAGAGACACGTTGATGGCTTAGATGAGGAAATCATGGAAGTTAGCTGATAAAGGTTGATGGGAGAAAAGCAGT
Source organism: Macquaria ambigua (assembly GCA_008360985.2). Classification (NCBI taxonomy): domain Eukaryota; kingdom Metazoa; phylum Chordata; class Actinopteri; order Centrarchiformes; family Percichthyidae; genus Macquaria; species Macquaria ambigua. The sequence goes on along the minus strand of VMKM01002154.1, from coordinate 262 downwards.
CTAAATGTACATCAGCTTTTACAGTTGTTTCTAAGGTTCCTGTGTTTGAAGATAAGTCAGTACCAACTGAGAGCAAGAGGTGCTGAATTTTGTCTCTAATAGTTAGAATTTTATCATTAAAGAAGCTCTTGAAGTCGTTACTACTGAGGTCTATAGGAATACATGGCTCAACAGAGCTGTGACTCTCTGTCAGCCTGGCTACAGTGCTGAACAGAAACCTGGGGTTGTTCTTATTTTCCTCTATTAATGATGAGTAGTAGGC
>VMKM01002153.1:0-86064 GCA_008360985.2 Macquaria ambigua | reverse complement strand
CCTAATATATCCCACCCACTGACAGGTGCCATTGTAACGAGATAATCAATGTTCTTCACTTCACCTGTCAGTGGTCATAATGTTATGGCTGATCGGTGTATATTATGTTCAACATCTTAGTTTAGCGTTAGCACGATAACATGTAGACTAAACACAAAGTACAGCTGAGGCTGATGGGAATGTCATTAGTTCTGCAGGTATTTGGTCATAAACCAAAGTGTTGGACACATGGAAATTCTGACCTGATGATGGTGCTAGTTCATCAATGTGAATGTGAGAACCTAATTTCATGGCAATCCATTCAATACTTGTCAATACATTTCACTCAAAACCACTAATGTGAACCTCATGGTGGCGTTAGAGGAACAGTCAGGGGGCCACCAAAGTAAGTAGGATTCATCCTCTGGGCACCATAAGTGCCTGGACCAAATTTTATGGCAATCCATCCAATATTTTAGTCTGGATCAAATTGGTGGACCGACTGACCAACGTCCTTAGAGCCATGACGCTAGCATGGCTAATAAAGAAACGGCTGCATGTAGTAAGTTCAGGAGCCAGTTGCACCAGATGTCTGTAAGTTTAAACTTAGCCCAGTTACAACGTAAGTGTTTTCTTATTGGAGATTTACACATCACTACATTAAAATGGGTTGCACCACACACACACTAGTACTTACAGAGAGATTAGTAGTTACTAAATATTCATACCTACTAACTGACAGGTGGAACTGCACAGCATAGTTGACCAAACCAACTAACAAAACTAGCTTGCTAATTTATGTACAACCCACTTAGACTGAAGAGACGTAAAATGATGCAAAAATACTTGACACTTGATCATAATGCTGTTTTAGAAATGACTGGGAAGATTTTCAATTACATTTTACAAAAATGCAACGATAGATCTAAAATTATAAAACGGCCAATAATGTCAGACTAAATGGCTCAATAATGATGCTTAGGTGGCATAATCTCTTCTCCCTAATCTCCATGGCCCTAAAACAGTTATATTACAGCTTGTGATTGTCACTGATGTATTATTAAGAAAAGCTGGATACTGTAAGATAGCACCCCATTCATTCCTATTAAAGTTGCTCATTGGGTGCAAACGCTGAAAAAAATGTTTTCAGGCTCCTGTGTTTTTGGAGGGAAGGACTAGAGTTGACTTGAGAGAGACTTCCTGTTGTCTTCCTGCACATATGAATGGAGGAGACAACTGGAACCGATGGATCAAATTCTGGGGTGTTCTTTTTTAATGTATGTGAAAAAGTATTTTTGGCCAGTGTGCGTCAAGTGATCCTGCAACACCAAGAGCGACCACTATGCCAAAATTGCCTCACAACCGAAGCTTGGTGGTGTTACACTAACTTCCTGTTTGCATAGTTGATTGCTTTTTGATTGGACAGCGCTACAGATGTGTCCCAGCAACGGAAGTTCTTTATGAGCTGAGACATTACTTAAGTTTTTATAGTGAAGCCCAATTTAGTAAAGCACCAGTTTGAAACTAGCTAATAGTTACTAAGAACTCAAGAAGGACTTACCACACAAACATATTGATTGATTTACGGGTAGCAGGTGCACTCTGATCCAGGGGTTTTGGCTGGGAGTTTGGTGAAAGGCATTCTGGGAAGTAGAATGCCTTGTAAGAAAGTAGAAGTAGACAAGGCAGGTTGGCAGGTTGGAAAAGTACCTTACTTACTTCCTTACATACTTCAACAACAAAAATAATAATCTCAGTTCATCTAAACAGTTGCAGGAAATCAAAGGAAGCCTATTTTACTTGTTTAGTTTGCAGGCCTGTCTTCATGAACCGCTTTAGCTGCCTCTTACAACCTTTTGTTGTAGATTCTTGAGATAGAAAGCACAGCAAACTTACAGTGAGATATGGCTCCATACATTGCTGTTAACATGCTTTAATACACAACTCTTTGTTCATTTAACATAAAAAGGAAGCAAAGCAAGCATTCAACGCCAACTGTTGGTACATCACAGTTTTTGATATGTAATGCTACACACATTTCGATCAGTACAGTCTTATTCATGACCACAACATGACTGCTGGAATTTGAACATCTCAGATTTATGTTACATACCAGTGTGAAATATCTGAAAGGATGATTTTGCTCTGAGGAGAGAACAGAGCAGAGTGGACAGCCAGCTGTGATCTCTATTCTGTTCACTTCAGTGTAATTTAACCAGGCTGGAAAGGAAAACACAGCTCTTCATTACATGCAGGAAGGCTCACCATCTGGCTACTTATCTCTCTTTCATTCTCTCTGCCTCTATTTGTTTCTCTCCACCTTGTTGTCTCTGCCTCTTGTTTCAGAAAAAGATTGAGAATAAATGAGAAAGAGGGAGAAATGGCAAGACAAAAGGAAAGAGAGGAAAAGAAGACGAGAAGAAGAAAGAAAATGAAAAAAATAAGTATGAGAAAGGATAAGAGAAAGAGAGAGATATAGAAAAAAGAAACAGAAGATAGACAAAGATATGGAGAGACATTGTTTTTGACTTTTTCTCCTTTGTTCTATCTTTCTCTCTCCCTCCCTCACTCCCTAATGAAGTTATCTTTCTTCCTCTCTCACAATTCCCTCCAGTCTGGGTTTTCTTTCAGATCAACAAGACTTGGCAGAAACAAAAGCTAAAAGTGAAAAACTTCTGCAGAGTCTGATGGGGAAAGAGACACGTTATTTTGATGGCTATGTTTTCCACCACTCTCAAGTACACTTTTTATCATCTGGAGTGCTTCAGCTTTGAGTGTGAAGGAAATGTCACCTCTACTCCAACCGCATAAGGATTGTAGAAAGCTTTCTTCATTGTCAGTCTTAAGTGTCAGGTAATTAGGGAGATTAAATGAAAATTGGAATGTCTTCCACACCTGCGGCTTGACTGACTTTTTTTTATGTTGTTTCCAATATTTTGGGATTAAAGCTGCTAATAGCTGTTTCAGTGCGGATAAGAAAAAGTACACACTCACCACTGCACCTGCGTGCACCTGGGTTCAATTCCCAGCAGTGGGGCATCCATCTTGGCAGTAGCAGTGTTATGGGTGGGAAGCTGTTGAGGGATCATCACTGTACTAGCAGCTCCTATTGGCTGGTCAAGATATCTGTGCGGAGGGGTGGGATCTGAGGGAAGAGTGTCGACCACTGTGTGTGTTGGTGGGGATTCAGATCCAAATCATTCCAGTGTGAAATCAGTGCAGGGGGCTGCGTCGGTGGGGGTGTGTTGTTTAGGTACCAGTGAGACAATGAAATATGATCCAGGAAGTCCAGTTGGAGTAACAGATTAATGTGTTTAAAGGCTCATCAGACGCCAAAACACTGTTTCGGATACTCAGAGACAGGACTGTCATAAAACAGTAGAAAACAGTAGAAATACAGCGCTCATGTTACAAAGTAATCCACTGGGAATGCCAACGCAGCGCCTTGTCGGATGATGCTGCGTTGTGGCTAAAGCTGAGCCAGGTTCAACTTTATTGGCGGATGACCCTGCGTTGTTTTGCTATTCAATCTAACGCAAAATCATAATGTATTAGAATAAATTCTGCTTTAAGCAGTGGTGAACCGTGACCATCGGGCTAAGTCCTGCTATCCACCCTCCACCTAGAGCAGCCTTTCCCAAACTTAGGGTTGTGACCCAAAATGGGTCACGGACCGTTTTCATTGGGTCACCATGGGTCGCAGAGTAAAATGCATAACAATGATATGATACTGTGGATTCATACACTGGTCTGCTCAGCTCAAATGCTGTGTGCTACGCACATACTCATAGAACTGGAGTTACATCCAGTAACTACTTTTTTTGCTACGCTGGTCTGTTCAGCTGAGATGCTGTGTGCGGGGCTGTTAACCCCCTTTTTGCGAACCTGGACATGAAAACGTGTTCGTCCTCTCTGACTGATGTAACGTTGAGTGTTAGCTGCGATTGCTGACGTTATCTTGCTAGCCGCCATTGACTCGCGGGCTTGTCCTAATGTGGATTAGGCAGCAAAGTGCATTTATTCAACATTGTTTTGACAGTGGTATAGTCGGTAATGTGTGTGTTACGTTTGTATTAACCTAGTTAGTGTGTATGTGTGTTAGTTTCCATGCGGGACAAATGCAAGAAATTCCGTGTGTGTGTGTGTGTGTGTGTGTGTGTGTGTATGCGTGCGTGCGTGCCTAATGTGGTTACAAGTGAGAGTGATGATTTTTAATGATAATATCCTCTCTGTCATCTACCTCTCTATCTCAGTCAAGACAGTGTTGTCAACTCTCACGCTCCTGGCGTGAGACACACGCTTTCACGTTCAGTCTCACGCTCTCACGCTGCCCAAACAATTCTCACGCCAAAACACTGCGACAACAACAGAGATGAACAGGCGAGCGTACGTACCGTTGGTTACGTACTTTAACCTCCATTCTATGCTCTTAAATTACTCTGTTTGGTCCGCCATATGTGCGCGATGCTTATCACCTATGGAATATTATATCATTCTAAAAGATGTACTTGAAAACAGGGGTTTGTATCTGTAACCGTAGTTTTGCAAATTTGTACATTTATGTTTGTATCTGTAACCTTAATTCTGCAAACTTGTACAGTGACGTTTGTATCTGTAAGCTAAATTTTGCAGACTTGTACATTTTGTTTTCTGTCTGCAAACTCCGTTTTGCAAGTCTGCGCATTCAGACACAGGCTTGCAAACTAATTTTCACAACCACGGCGGCAAAAGTACTTACCCACGTGTGCTCGCACAAGCTTACGGAGTTTGCAGACAGAAAACAAAATGTACAAGTCTGCAAAACTAAGCTTACAGATACAAACGTCACTGTACAAGTTTGCAAAACTACGGTCATGGATACAAACTTCAATGCACAAGTTTGCAGAATTAAGCTTACAGATACAAACAAATGTACAAGTTTGCAAAACTTTGGTTACAGATACAAACCCCTGTTTTCAAGTACACCTTTTAGAATGATATAATATTCCATAATCGCCTTGTTGACAGCTGTTCTGGCAGAAAACCTGCGCTGGAGCGCATAAGGCATTCAAACAAGCTAGTTAGTGAGTGAGTGTTCATATTTGACTGAGTGAGTGAAAGAGTGTGTTCATGTGTACGTTTGTGTGTGTGTGTGTGTGCATGTATTGGCTATGTGTCTGGAGTAGAATAGGTTCTTGTGTTCTTTTGTTTCTTTTTGTTTATTTCTGGTTCTTGCTACTTGTGAACATTCAATAAAACGGTGTAGTTTTGATAGTGGAAACAACACGTCTTTGACTTTCATTAGTGAATGAACCTGTGTGCCCTTTTTAGGGTTAGTGTATGTGTATGTATTGTGAGTATTTCCCAGGGTGGCGTAGTCAGGCTATATCCTTAAATCTTACAATATAAGGTCCCACTCTCGCCACGTGTAAGGTGCATACTTTTTTAAACCCTGATGGTGAATTGAGTCCATATGTGCACGTGATAAAGTGCGCGTGCACGTATGCATGATTAAGCCCATGGGCCATGGCATCAAAATCTCACTCCAGCCAGGTACCCAAAGTTGGCAACCCTGGCATTCATGGTTTGTTGTGTTCTTTATTAGTAGTTTATAAATGTAGATGTTATGGCAATTTATGATGTATTTTTGCAAGTTTGGGTCCCGGAGAGGAACCAAATTTCTCTTTTGGGTCTCGAGCTGAAAAGGTTTGGGAATCCCTGACCTAGAGTAAAGCACACAGCTCGGAACACAACTTATGGCCACGAACAAAGCCACCCACATTATAGCACAGTGTACTGTGTCTCCAAAATGTAAAATATGAATACATTCACTTGTTTAAAGTAACTTAGTGTCACATATATGGCAAAAACAGCAAAAGCAAGCACAGCAAAAAACATGCGTACCTTCCCAGGTAAAGTCAAGACAAAAAGAGGAAATAAAGTTAATGGTGTGTAGCGTGATAAGGAGCCTGACGGTGAATAATTTTTACATCTTTCATTGAGAAAGAATTCACCTCCACTAAAGTGTGACACAGATATGGTCCCTGCCATGAAACAAGTCTCTGTTAAGACTCAAGGATGAAGTTTCCCAAAACATCATCATTATCAGCATGACCTCCGAGTCATAAAACATGACCCACCAGGACTCAGGGATGACATTAAAGGAAAGCTAAGTGACAATTGCCCAATTTACAACAGGCCTGTAGTAAACTAGCCTAATACTCCCAAGTTCCCGAATATGGGCTGAAGATTCAACACTCTGAACTCTTGACACAAGAACAAAGGGACTGACTTTGCCATGCTGAAGTAAATGTATATTAATGAATATGCTATGTTTAACTAACCCTCTGAAAGGTGCTGAAGTTTAACATGCTGATTTTGATGCAGGTAAAATGGCAACTGAACCAACAGGAATGGTTTACACCTATCCACTAATCCAGTTAAAGATAAAGATGGGATGTCTGGTATCCACACAAATTATACATCTACTTCTTCAGCAGATGTATAATTTAGACACACAGATAGTTAGACACACAGCTGATGTTGATTAGCTGTTCCTCTGTTCTGATTGGTGGATTGACGTTGTTCTCTCACTACACACACAAACACAGACACTATACTATAGATTACCTAAAGTAATTTAGCGTTAGACCAAGAATATAATCTCCCTTCAATATAATCATGATAAAGAATCATATATAATCAGTATTTCACTCTGCTTCCTAATAACCTCTCATGGTTATTAGCTGCTGAACGATGCAAAAATCTTAAGTTTTACCCACCTAATGGTTTCCTGTGTTTATAAAGATAACACAGCTTTCAAGATGATTATTCACTGCGTCATCTGGTATAAAATGGTCCTCTTTTCATGCTTTAATTGTCTGTTGTTGTATTCAAAATTTCATTCATGAATTTATTAATTGTTCATCGCTGTATTCATTGGATTTGTTCGTGGTTGCATTTATTCATTCATTTGTATGTCTAGTAGTTATAGTTGTGTGTGTAGTTAGCAGTTTAATAAACCTTCATTTATAAAGAACTTGATTGCTAAGTGGTTTCTGTGTATTAAGTATTAAGGTCACTGTACACGAGTCAAGAACTCTGTAGCAACCTTTAGACTGAGACTGAATTAATTCATTGGCTCTTTTTTCCCTTTTTCAAGGGTGGTGCCCCGAGGTGAATTTAATGTTAGTTAAATTCTGTTATTTAATATTAATATTGATTATTTCTGAGTTGAGTGTCATATCTCTACTTCAATTTGTACACAATTAAGGCCCATATTAAGGTGTATTAAGGCCCATGTGTTTGGTGCTGCTGTGTAAGACTAATACCGCTACAGGTGCTAAACATTCCCTTTTTAGAGGAAGTCGTATAAATTTTACATTACAACATATTGAGTCCTATAAAAATAGATTAACATAACTTTAGGAAGCATAGAGGAAATATAATACTGGAAGTGTTAACATGTACCTTTCAAAATAATATGCACATAGGATTTTACAGGAATTTATAATGACCTGTTCTTAATATAGTGCAAGGACATACACACTACTACTCTCACAGTTTGACTAGTGTGCCTAGTGTCCCTGAAGGCTTTCAGATGAACTGTAGATGGCTAGCTGATTTTAGATGCTGTTGTGCAGACTTCAGAGGTCTGAGTAGCCTTTGACCCACTTCTTTCCACGCTACATTGGAAGCAATCCCAGCAATATATTCAAATTTTTCATTCGAGTTCAGTCATGATAACAATGTGCCAACAGTCTTGACAACAGTATTCCCACTTTCTCTCCCTACTAGTAGTCTTCCTTTCCCCTTTCTGACTCTGTTTGTAGTCTGTTTGTTATAACCTTTGTGTGTCCTTGCCAGGTGTATGTGTGTGTGTGTATGTACTGTACATGTCCTGGCTGCAGCTGGCTTGTAGGTGACCTCTTTGTGGCTGTGCAAACCAAGTTCAGCAGCTTCCTGTCCAGCCTAAGGAGGACTACAGTCTTCTGACTTCATCCTCAGCTACTTCATTAGCTTGTGCACACAGTACACACATCTGCTCACTTCAGCTGGCGATTCTTCTTCTTCTGTAGGCACCTGGTTGAAGTCGGAGGAGATGGTGGCGATGAAGACAAAGAGAGCTGACTTTGCTGCTGCTTTCCTGCGTGGCCGGATGGTAGTAGCAGGAGGACTTGGTAAGAGTGATACATTGTAAACTAAACCTTCTGTTTCTGCTTTCACACTGCAATATATCTTATTTATATTTTGTTTATTGATTGAATTTCATGTTATATAATCAATGTCAGAACAATCTGATGGGTTAAAGTAACCTACTTATAAGTGTCCACATGACTGAATGTATTTGACAGCAGATTCAACACCTGCGACAATGAAGAAATCCAGTGAGAACGTGGCATTTGTCAGACTCATGGTCATAAAATGAAGGAAATTGTAGCATTCTTCGTTTTATTTATATGATTGGCTGCACTTGATTACAGGTTTGATAACCATGGCTTTTTAAATGATGTAAAAATTTGGAAGACAAATATTGTGAGCTAAATTAAATCCTTATGCATGTTGTTAGATTTCCTGTAAAATATGAGCTTCCACCTGAATGCCACCCTGTATGCCAGTCAGAATACAGAAGTAAAACATGAGGGAATATTCATAGCCTTTGATAGGTCTGATATCTTTTGGTGTGTGTACGTTGTCAAGGTCACGAGCCCTCAGCGCTGGACACAGTGGAGGCCTTTCATCCTCAGAAGAAGAAGTGGGAGAGGTTGGCTCCCATGACCTTCCCCCGATGCTCCACCTCCTCCATCGTCATCAGAGACCGCCTCCTGGTGGTGGGAGGAGTCAACCAGGTACTACGCTAAATGTAACTGTAAATGTTATATATACATTTACACATACATAAACAGTGCATAATTACAGTAACTCAACAGCTGAACGAGCAAGACATCTATTAATATCCATGGTGACAGATGTTTCCTGCTCACTGTTAAAAGCTACAAGTGTCCCACAGTTTACCTATTTGTTTATACCCTCGCCTCAATGCCAAATGCCCTCCACATGTGACAGTGATAAGCTGTAGTGAGGAGCTATTTAGTAGGATTGTGTTTGGAAAAGGCCCTTATCTGTCTGCCTACCTGCTCACTGCATGTCTGCTCATCAGGATCAGCCTATGCAGGTCTGTCCCAACCTTACACACTGGACATGACATTGATGGACAGTAATGTGCTATATTTCCCAGTAATGAACAGTGTCATGAAATACACCCCAATTTTCTACAATAATAATTACAGTTAAAAAAAACTGTAAGATTGACCAACAGTAACGTCTCTACTACAATTTAAGTTAATCTTTGTTAAGAACTAAGAAGCTTAATGTTTCTACAAGCATTTTGTAATATGAAATGTGAAATAAAAAAATCTGTGTCCTGTGTAGCACAACAGACTTAAAACCTACAGACAGTAGCAGCAATAATTCAGATCTGATTCCTCCTCTTCCACCTTATCGTGGTGGAAGGGTTTGTGTATTCCTGTGACCCTGGGAGCTGTGTTGTCAGGGGAAATGGCTCCTGGTAGGGTCTCCAAAGGCAAATTGGTCCCAGGGAAGGGGACAGACTAAGAGTGATTCACAGACCCTACATGAATCGGCCAAGAAGGAAGCAGTCGATCTACATTCCAACCCTCACCTGTGGTCATGAGCTTTGCGTAGTGACCGAAAGAATCAGATTGCTGATACAAGCAGCCGAAGTGAGTTTCCTTCGTAGGGTGGCTGGTCTCACCCTTAGAGATAGGGTAAGGAGCTCAGACATCAGGGAGCTCAAAGTAGAGCTGCTACCCTGGGGTAGACCCAGAACACGCTGGAGAGATTATATATATATATATATATATATATATATATATATATATATCTCTCATCTGGCCTGGGAACACCTCAAGATCCCCCAGGAGGAGCTGGATAACGTTGCTGCAGAGAGGGATGTCTGGACAACTCTGCTTAGCCTGCTGCCACCGCGACCCGGCACCCGGATAAGTGGAAGAAAATGGATGGATGGAGATTCCTTCTCTGCCAAGCATAAAAGCAAGACATGGCTTTTGTTATCATCAGTATTAAATATCAGATGTGAGGATTTTCCACATAATGTAATTATTTATGACATTATTATAATGCATTTAAATGTAGTTTTAAAATATCACACCATATCCTTCTCCAGCTACCAGAAAGATGTATATTTTACCTTTTAAGGCCTTGTTCAGACTGCCAGCCCAAATCTGTTTTTTGGCATATCCAGATTGTATCCACATTGATTTTAGATAAGAATTTTAGAAGTCTGGAAAGCAAAAAAAAAACACATGAAATGCGATTTTTGCAAATTGGATCCAAACCAGATTTGGAGATGGTTTGAAATGCGATTCCAATCGGATTTCTACAGATGTGTCTCAGTCCGGACGCTCTGATTTCAAAGTGTCTTTAGCATCCATTTACATCATTACCACAGCAACCCATGCAGATAGGTTGGTGATGTCTGGACACATATGATCTGATCACTTGCAAATAACAGTGCAGACAGTCTGTCTTAAAGATCTGATTTGAGAAACAAATCTGATTTGCCTGCAGTCCGAACAAAGCCTTAAAACGGTTCACCTGCTACACCTCAGCTTTACTGATGTAGACAGGAGTATGTGTCTTTGCCTCCTTTTTCCTAAAATCAACAATCAGCTCCTTGGTTTTGTTGATGTTGAGCAGTAAGTTGTTGCAGTGGTTGTGCACGACTCTGCAAGATTGTTGATTTCCTCCCGATATGAATTCTCATCGTTGTTTGTAATCCAGCCAATGATGGTAGTGTCGTCCGCAAACTTCACAACAATTCTCTTCATGTCGGGGGTTGCAGTCGTGGGTATACAGCGTGAACAGGAGGGGGCTGAGCACACAGCCCTGGGTAGCCCCGGTGTTGAGCACTAGAGTGGAGGAGGTGTGACCGTCAATCTAAACTGCCTGGTGTCTGTTTGAGGAAGGCCAATGTCCAGTTGCAGAGTGTAGTACTCAAGCCCAGAGTGCTGAGTTTGCCAGTCAGTTTCATGGGGGAGATTGTGTTGAATGCTGAGCTGACCCTGCTGCTAACCCTAACCCAACAAACAGCATTCTGATGTAGGTGTTGCTATTTTCAAGGTGTGTGAAGACTTTTTTCTCTCTCTGAGTAACACAGAGAGACTGATGCACGCTTTTATAACTAGCAGGTTAGACTATTGTAATTCTCTCCTTTCTGGTCTACACAAGAATACAATCAATCAGCTACAATTAATTCAGAACTCTGCTGCACGAGTGCTGACTAAGACCAAAAGGAGAGCACATATTACACCTATTTTAAAGTCTTTACACTGATTACCTGTTACTTTTCGTACTGATTTTAAAATTAGTTTATAAGGCACACCATGATCTGGCACCAGACTACCTCTCAGAAATACTTGTGGTTTATAAACCGGGAAGGCCAGATCCTCCGGTCTTCTCTTTTAGCTGTTCCACAAAGCAGAACAAAAACATTTGATGATGCTGCTTTCAGCCATTACGCTACGAGCCGCTGGAACAGCCCTCCAGAGGATCTGAGAGGAGCTGAAAATATTGAGCTTTTTAAATGTAAACTAAAAACTATTTAGTCTGGCTTTTATGTAGTGTTTTATAATTCTATGGTTTTATTATTTATACTTATTTTACTTATCATTATCATTTTATTCTATTTCTATTTTATCAACAATTTATTGCTGCCAGAAATGTTCATGTAAACATGGTCCAGGGTATTGCTTCCCCTGGTGGGGGTGTGGACATTCTGGTGAAATTTATGTAAAACAGTTCAGAGGTCTGTTTGATTAAAACCACCAGCTACAATAAAAAATACCATTGTCATGTGACTGCTGATGACCTCATACAGTTCCTGTAGTGCATTTTATTAATTTGTGTCTCGTTATTGTAAACAGCAGCAACAAATCATCTGGGGAACATTGTCCATCCACTTTGACTACATATGAGCACCAAGCATCATTGATGTAAGCACAGAGTCTGCCTCCCCTCGTCTTACCGGAGTCTTGTATTCTGTTGGCGTGGAACATGGTCCACCCATCAAATGCAATAGCTTGATCCAGGATATTGTGATGAAGCCATGTCTCTGTAAAAATGTGGACACAACAGTAGACTGGGTAGTGGAATAGCCTTAGGTCCAAGCTGTGTTAGCTTAGCTCTTATCCCGGCTCTCTTGCCCCTCTTCCTGGGGCGATCGCACCACTTGTGGTGACGTTTGGTCCGGCTGGTCTGGCTCGGTAAGTTGGAAAATGTTGTGGGCAATGATCATCTCAAGGTCCGCTGCATTTAATCCAAACCCTGTGCTTCCTTTTCCGACATTGATGAGTGTATTTCTGTCATAAGTAATGTGTCCTTCCATAGGTAATACTTCCTTCAGTAATAAAGGCAAAAAAATAAATAAAAACAAAAATGTAGTGAAGTTTGAGGGAGGTACTGGCTGACTGAACCTTCTTATTCATTATGAGTCTAACGAGTCAAAATCTCAGCTAATCTGCTTCAGCAGGACTGTGTGGGTGTGGTCTGATCAAGTTTGATTGAGAGCATTCTGGCAACACCACACGACTATCATCTCATTTCGATTCAGTTCATTCAATAGTGCTAAATCCTGATTGGTGCATGGAAGTACGTGACATCAGCTTTTCCTATCTGAGCCCCACCCACTTCAAACCAGTGAGATGAGCTCAGACAAAAAAACACAAATGCAGAAATATCTCTTTTGAAATAATCAAAACTATTCTAAATTTTGCAGAACATTGTGTTTATGCACAACCCTGATGCTCATAGTTAGAAACTGAGTGAGGAAATACATTTTCAGGGCCTTTAATATTCATTGAAGCTCAGTGTGACACAAGAATGTTAAACCTTGAAACAAAGACTCAAAGAAAATAGCAAACAAAAAAGTACCTGCAGCGTTGAACTTGCAGCAGTTATTACTTTCCTTGCTTGGAGGTGGCAACAGAATTAATAAAACTGATCTGAGAATGACTGAATAGCTCTCCCCTGTGGACAATCTGCAGCCTGTTAAAAGTGACTGAGGTTTTACATGAGTGTCAAGCCATTTCTATAAGGTGCATCATAACTTATAATGGACAGTACTGATCATTTTCTAAATCAGGAGACCTCAGAGTGTATTATCATTCTTATATCATGGCCACTTATTATAGGAAAGGAACGGAGAGTGTATAAATGATTTTGTTTTCAGCCAGTTAAACCTTTGCTCAGTTTCTCCACTGAGTTAACTGGATACGTAACATAAAGTATTGTTTCTATGTTTACCAGCACTTTATAATGTCATACCTGGCACACTGGTTTAGAACACTAGTGAAACTCTTGGCAGGAACTACGTGAGGTATGAGGTGTCCTGAAATGCAGTTTTAATCATTTTCATTAATTTTTCATTTATTTAAGGGATGTCTGTATGGAAATACGTCCGACCTTTGACCACCAATCTTTTCTTTATTTCTCTCTCTCTCTCTCTCTCTCTCTCTCTTTCTCTGTCTCTGTCTCTCTCTCTCTCTCTCTCTCTCTCTCTCTCTCTCTCTCTCTTTCTCTGTCTCTGTCTCTCTCTCTCTCTCTCTCTCAGGTTCCCAGCTCGGCACACGAGATCCTGTATGTAAAAGAAGAAGAATATCTGTAGCCTGTAGTAATTGACACCAGATGAATGCAGCAGATGAGTGATTCCATTTCCTCTTCTCTGTACAACCCTCCTGAATCAGACTGTAGTGCAATGTGTAGGAAGCGTTGAAAGAACTGAGAGATGGAGTCTGAGTGAAAGTCTCTGACTTTGTGATGTAATGTAAGAGATAACACTGCCCCCTGCTGGGCTGTACTGACAGTGAGACCCACATGTAAGCACACACATGCACAATGGAGGAGCTGGCTCTTTCTTTTCTTGATACTTTTAGTATGTGACACTTCTGCGTTGTACGTTGTAGTGCATACATGGAGAAGAAACTATTTTGTAGCGTATATGTCTAGTAATGTAGATAGAAAATATATGGAAGACCATATGTGCATTTCATGTTTGAATTTGTGTCTTTGTTCATGTGTTTGTGTGCAGCTCGCTAACACATGAGCATTTGTAGATAGTGTGATTCCCACAAAATATTTTAATTTAGTTTGATGACATGACTGCAATATTTGTATATTATTTAATATCATTTAGCAAAAGAAAGAAAACTCACTAGAAACTGGGTAATGTTTGGTTCATAAACTACTGTAACAAGATTTGCACTAAAGCAATTAACGCTGAGTTGATTTTTACCATCAATTACTTCTAGTGTAATTACACTGAGAATGCTGTACTGTCACTCTTCTATGCCATAACAGTGCACATTTGTGGGTATGATCATAGATATGATTTAATTCATTGCATATATGAAAAGAAACTGTATTAAATGACAATATGCTGTTTGTTTAAGTACTTACCAGGCTGCTGTTGTAGACAAAGAAAAGGTTCCAGTTTGACTCTGACCGATTGTACACATTTTATTCATGCAGCAATACAAGTTCTCTTTTTTCACTGTTTGATTTGTGCAACACGTGCTGTGCTGTAATAATCATCAGTTAATAACACCTCACTCAGGTTGTGATGTTACAAATGAGTTTTGTGAATTCATAGATAATCTGCTGACTGGTATTATGTTTGCTGTCATCATTATAGTCGAAGCCAAACTCTTTGGCTCAGGCGAGTGAGAATTCCTTCTACTTCTGAAGATTTCATTCATCCTGCAACATGATCAGTCTTTGATCTGTGCTACACCTAATCATGTCATGTAATACTGAGGATATGAGTAGTCATATTCAGTGGAATAAATGGGATTTGTTGTTTGTATTGCACTTATTTTCCACTAGATGGCAGTGATTACACACCTGAAGCCACACAAGAGCTTGCGAGGCCTTCACTGACTCATTACAGCCTTAAGTTCTCCAGAGTGAAGTAGTATAAACTCACAGTATATTATTAAATATGCAGGTATGTTGTCTAAGTCAGATCATTTACTTCATTTTTTTAAATGACACACTTTCTTAAGAAAAATTTAAAAGGTCATAAACTTAGAATGTACATTATGATAAGAAATACCAAGATAGGTAATGATGGTTGCTGACAGGAGATCATCATTAGACAGTTTACTCTTCTGATTTTAACACTGTCACATAGGCTACCACAGACAGGTTTGTTTTCTTGTTTTTGGGTCATAAACTGCACGAATCACAAAAGTAATGCATGAAAAATCTTCAATATCCAAAGTGTGCATAATTATCTATTAGCATGTAGTCACCTGGTCAGAGCTCTGGACTTTAATAAGGGAGTGGATAGTTGTGCACAGTGACTGAATAAGCTTAATGAATATTACAGACGTCAGGCTCTGTGATCAATACTTTAGTGATCAGTTTGACGTGTGTTTAGAGTTTCAGTGTGTGACTGATGGAGGAGCAGACTGATGGCTTTGGATGGAAAATGCATCACCTGTATTTCAGAGGAAAAAAATCACAAACAGGTGTGGAGAGTCTCTTCATGAGCCCCTGCAGCTGATAAATAATACATATTAAATCTGGTATTGGTGCAGTTTATTTTGAGGGAAGCTAATTAACTATAGGCCTGTACACTGAGTGTTTGCACTAACATAAGACATATCTAGTGTTTGGTTTGGTATTGGGATTGTAAACAGCAGGATTTTCATACATGCTAGTGTCAAATCCAGACTGAGGGGGTGTATGTGCTCTTTACTTGTGCTGCCCATTGATTGGATCCCCTCACAATTAATTTCTCACTACCTGCAAGACCAAACTGTTTGTCTCGGTTAGCATTGTTGCTAGTGGCTGCCATTTCCTACTGGAATTTCATGTGTCACGTTACTGTAGCTTGCTAGCGCCAACAGATGTCTTTCAATGTGAGTCGTGCCGTAAAAAATGTATAGGATATTTAAGAACAAATAGCACGTACAAATTCACCTTTAAAAAGTAATTTTACTGTTTTCCAGCAAGTTGCTCCATTTAAGCTACTAGAGTTGTCAAGTACATCTACGAATGAATCTTCAAAAAGGGAACAAAGTAGTCACATAGTCAGTAAGGGATCTGTATTTTCCACCTCTACTATTTACTGAAAATGTTCATACAGTATATAAGCTATCATGACATTGTGGCAGCGTGTTTTCTACCCACCTGCTGTGAGCGCAACTTAATTATTTGTATTTTTGAAATCCGTCTACAAGACAAGGACATATCACTTTCAGTGATAGATATCTGGCAATGCTTAAAAGCTGTAAGTTAATAAGCACTAAAGGGTCCTTGACCATCACAAGTGATTGATACACTAATGTGTATAATGTAATAACCGCTGAACTCACAATGTTACAGCCAGCTTTAGTAATGGTTGGTAAGGCTCCTTAGCTTATTCACTGCTTACTCTACATATACACTGATTTCCTGTGAGGCTTTTTCTTCTGCCCACTAAGAATCGACATTTGCTCTATAAATGACTCACGCCCACACACACACACACACACACACACACACCCATTTTAGACATCATCCAGTTTAAATGGGTTGATTGCATTCAAGTGAGGCTGGCTGCGTGTTAGTGACCGCTCTCTGTGGCCGCTGTATTCCTCTGTGTGGTTTTTCCACATTAACAAAGTAATCAAAGTAAGTGCTCTGGCAAAGCAGCAGAGGGGTTATTAGCCTGAACTAGTAACTCACTCTCACTTAGTCATTTATGTAACAGGAGGATAAACAGTACTGTACATGACTTTCACTATTACACAAAGAAAGTAAATTCATCTTTACTGTGTCTTTGTCTCCAATGAAAAAAGAAAGGTAGGCCTATCTGAAAAGAGAAAGTAACATATACTGTCTTCACTGCACCTGATACACAGTAAAGGACATTGAGGTAATCAGATTACCTACTCAAAAATCAATAAGTAGGTTATTATTATTAGTCTTTATTAAACAAGGACCATGCACAAAAAACATTAATCTCGAAATGAAAAAAGATGATTTCTGCGAGATTTAGCTGTTAGCCAATCAGACACTAAAAACATTCATGCAACACCATTACATAGTCTCTGTCACACTAACAATTATACAGACAAATCTACAAACACACATCAGCATATAACCAGAACATTCATCCAGTACAGCTACTGTATAAAATTACAAATCTGAATCACAGTCAAGTTAATGTGGACATGACTGGTAGTTCAATATATTTAAAAAAGGAAAGTCTTGTTGACTCTCACTGTTCATTTTCAAATAAGTTATGTCCTTTGAAGTGGAAAAGATGTTACATTAACCAGTCTGGTGAATAACTGCTGTTATAGTTTTGGGTTATTGGCAGAATGCTTTAGTGTCCATTTCCTTGGTTAATACATTATTGGCATTTTATTATGTTACAGGTCTTTTTGTGTTTTCTTGGACACTTCAGCCTCTACATACTGCAATCTCTGCTTCATGCCAGCTCTATGTATTCTTTATACACTTGGATGCAGTACTGTGAGTTTGGTAGCACACACAGGAAGTAATGTAAAAGAATGAATCACTCGGCACAGTGTTTTGAATCATTGTGGTCCTGTGTGGTTGCTGGCTTACGGCTCATATTTGATCTGAATACAAGGTTTCCAAACGGGTTGCATCATTTGTGGGAACAAGTGTATTTGCACATTCAAATTCTGCTTTAGAAGTCCCAGTGTGTGTGTGTGTGTGTGTGTGTGTGGTGCATTGCTCTCATATGATTTATAATAAAGAGTTAAGCACAAATTATATTTTACAAAACAAAAGTAAAACTGTACTAATCTGATGTAATTATTACTACATTAACATTACATTTACCTCACAATTAAAACCCATAACTTCATTGTCTCATTGTGTCACAAACACAGGTAGAGGACATCCTGCCCACGTGGAACAACTGAGGAGCACGTGTGCATATGACATTGGTGGAAGAAGTAATCAGATTTACTCAAGTAAAAGTAATAACTAGACTGTAAATATACTCCATTCCAAGTAAAAGTCCTGCATTCAAAATCTTACTTAAATAAAAGTACATTAGTATTAGATAAAAGTACATTAGTATTATCAGCAAGCTGTATTTAAAGTATCAAAAGTGAATGTATTCATTATTCCTAAAATGGCCCATGTGAAAGTTCAGCATTATAAATACTGACACATTAAAGCAGGAGTTTGATGTTTTGGAAACACGCTTTTTGTTAGATGAGAAGATTGATCCCACTCTCATGAGCGATATTGATCTTCTCAGCTAACTCATGGCAAGAAAGCGAATAAGCATATTTCCCAAAAATTTTATTGTGCAAGTATAATATTTCCCTCTGAGATGTGGTGAACTAGAAGGTTTTTGAATCCATTTTCTTTTTTGTTGCTTTTTATTTAGAAAAACTTGATTTATTATTATTATCATTATTATCTAAGTATAAAGTGGGATAAAATGGAAATACTTAAATTAAGTACAAGTATCTCAAAACTTGACTTAAGTACAGTACTTGAGTACATGTAGTTACTTTCCACCAGTGGCATATGAATAATTTAGCAACATGAGAGATTTCTGGTTTGATAAAGATGGAAAAGAGCATTTCTTATACAGTGGACACTAGTCTGACTACAAACACTCGTGCTGGGGTGGAGATGAATGAGTCTAATGGAAGACACACACATGCACAAAGATAAATAAAGTATAGTCACATGGATGCACACACCCATGCCCAGCATCTCTAACGCTGTCCTCCACCTTTTCATCAGTCTTTCTCCAGTTACGGATATTATTAAAGGATCATTTTAATGTTTTTGCACATTTACATTACCACCAGCCATTTTCCACAGACTGTCTTTGTAGGTTGTAGGTTGTATTTCCTTCCTTAATTAATGAAAACCAATGTTATCCTTGAGTGGACTAAAAGTAATCTTAATCTAAACACTACAGCAGACTTTGGCAAAAGGTCAGCAGTACTGAAAAGTACAGCAACTGTGCAACATGCTGAAAAGTGGTATGGTCCTTTAAGATGAGGCGGCTCCCGCTCCACACGCCTCTCTGACCTGAAACCAACTATTTCTGTCTACATTTTCCAATTTTCTATCTCTCCATGATGTGATGATGATGTCTGTTTAGTTTAATGGGTGAACCATGTGCTGCCTGCGGGAGGTTACTCTTCACCCACCCATACACACACACACACACACACACCCACACACACACACACACACACACTCCACACAGTACACATGTGAGGACAAGGCAGTTAATGGGTAAGGCTGATTGTTATTCTCTAACGCCTCTCAAGTTGAATTTTCTTCCATTTACAGCAAGTCCTCGATGTTGCAGAGTTTCTGTCTGAATAAGTAACTTTTACCGTTGTAGCCCCCAAACTTTGGAACAGTTGCCTCTGCATGTTAGGCTGGCCCCTACATTGCCTGTGTTTAAATCTCGTCTTAAAACACATTTTTATTCCTTGGCTTTTAATTTAGTATGAGAGTTGCTATTTTAATTTCTTTTTTTTTGTGTTTTTAATTTGTCTTTTGTACTTATGTTGTTATTGTGTTTTATGGGTTTTTGCTACTTTGATTGTACAGCACTTTGGTCAACTGCTGTTGTTTTAAATGTGCTTTATAAATAAACTTGACTTGACTTGACTTCTGTAATCATCACACTGCTTTTTCCATGTTTGACAGAAATATCTTTCTACCATTGGCAGAAAGTTGTACTTGGCCATTTAGAAGGTCACAGCTCATTCATTACAAGAGGCAGGGGTCACAGGTCAGGACGTCCACATTTCATCTATACTCTGTGATCCCAAATTAAGTTCAGTAGAAATACTAGTAGTTGTCATTGACGGTATACATGTTTGCAGTCCTCAGTTTTGATTTGAAAAACAGTATTTTCCAACAGTATACCAACAGGAGTTTAGTCCATGTTTTCATCATCTCACTGATGTACTGTATTTTCTCTCATGCGCAGTAACTCTATGGGTGAATACAAGCAGGCCCAAAATTGAAGGATGAGACAAGATGCACATAACAAATGAGCTTGTGGTCAACTGTAAATAGCTGGTATTAGCTAAATGCTAAATGATGTAGCTTTAAATGATAATTCCAGTTATTACAACTTTGATCTTATTGTTGTAGTTTTGGCCAATTCTTTCTATTGGTTATGGTAATATTGTAGTCACCAAAGTAACTGCTGAGATCTGGGAACACGGCGACATCGCTACAACTAGATCTAACAGAACAAGAGACACAAGCAGTCAGACGATCCTACACTTTGTGAACAAGCCAACAGTTTAGCCAGATTATCAAAACCACTTTATTTGGTGGTAAAACTGAAAGTTAGCACATGCAGAATGTCTCTAATGATCCCCCATTGAACGGAAAAACTGTGCGCTAGTTGAGCTAGGATGTGTAAACTGTGGGGAGACTCTCAATGGACTGCCATGACCTGCAAGGCGAGGGCCATGGGGAGAGCCAAGCTAGCATTACTGCTAGCTGCTGTCTGTTTGATCATCTGAATGCTGGTGTTTCTTGCTCCGTCTGACTTCTTTTTAGTGGTTTTTCTGTGTCTCCAGATCTCAGTAATGAACTTGTTGAGTACAATATTATTATTGTAGATAGGAATAATGATCAAAAACACACCCATGTCCGCTAAGCTAGTTTATGTAATAGTGACTGGCTGATGTTAGTGGCCGCACTCTCAGCAGGGGATGTAATGCCTCTCTGGAGGGTGAGGAGAAGAAGTGAACACGCAGGCTCGGCTTCTCCTGTGTGTGTAGAGGGGGGAGGCTGGAGGGGATGGGAGAAAGAGCGGGGGAGTGTGTTCGGTGGACAGCCATTCATCCTGAGCTGAGGGAAGGTTTCCAAATCTCCCCCCTGACATTCTTCTGGGCTCAAAGAAGCCCCGGGACAGAAGTGGCCCAAAACTGGCACAGACCGCCTCGACGTTGCCAGGGACAGCCACTCTGCCGAAGCGTTGCTGGGGCCCAGCGCTGTTTTGTCTTCCGTTCTCACCTCACTTCCTGGTTTGGAAAAGGAGGCTGGAGGATCATTAACAACCAGAAGGACCCCATACTACACCTTGTCCACACGTTAGCAGACCTCAGGACAGGCTAACACGTCTTCATGCAGTTAGCTATTTCTGTCTTCGCTGGCAGTCAGTCTCTTCTCACTGGATGAATACTATCTTATTGACCTTTTGCGTTTCAACAAAAAGGAAGTGCTCTGACTCCGTTATTTTGTCTTTGAACTTCCTGTCCACACTGGAAGTGGTTTGACATCTGCTGCTTGTGATCACCTGCCGCCTACATCTGATCAAACATCTGAGCAGTTTTATAATCTAACGTACAGCGGGAAGTCATCTGACAAACACAAACTGATATTTACATAATCAGATCAGTTCTCCTGCACAGCTCTGGGATCAGCTGGTCATGTTACTGTTATAATCGTCATGGTCACTGGTCAGAATGTGTTTTATTATGTGTTTATAACAGTATGATATCATTACAGAAGTTGTCTGAGTGGATATCAAAATACAATATTTCTTCATCCAAAACACAGAATCTGGTTAGTAACACTGTTACACACAGTCCGGTTTTTCTATGACATATTGTGTAACAAGCCAATTATTAAAAATTATATTATCTATAAAATATATATTACACACTGGGGTGAAGAGACGTTTTTAATTCATGTTGATAAATCAGCTTCCAGACCAACAAAGTAAAATCAGTTGTTTTAGTGATTGTGAATAATGTTAATAACTTAATAACCTGCATCGTCATACTGATAAACATCAGAGCTCTTGACATTTTTCACCATAAACACATCAAGCTAATGTAGTGCTGCCAAAGATGATCTTTTTAATCTGGTATCTGTGCTGGATGTGGTGGTGTCAGGTCACGTGATAAATGTGGAAGTGTGTTTCCAGGTTTGAGAAATGTATGTATGCTGTATGAACTGATTCTGACTTGTATTTACTATAGCTAGCATTAGCAAATGGAAGCTAAGAGACAAGACCAGAAATGGAAAAACTGCAAATATAATAAGGTCGATAATAAGGTAAGTGGTGTTGGGACCTTCTGATATCTAAAACAAACACACAACATGTCCCAACTTTCACCTCTCATCCAAGACATTTCAGTGTTTCAAAATGTCTTAATAGCTCTAATACTTTAAAATCTAAAGCACCATTAAAATACAACTGATAGATTACATGATGTGTTCTTTTCAAACCCTTCAAACTGTTTTATTTTGCCCAGGTTTCCAGGCAGTTGTCCTAGTGGTGTCCCGGGAAATCTCTGAAAAAACACTAAACTGTTATTATTAAATAAATTATTATTATACGTCTTAATTAAACAAGGACCATGCACAAAAAACATTAGCATTAGCTGTTAGCTCATTTTCCATTTGCACTTTCATGCCCTGCCCTGGGAATGACCATTGTCCGAGGACTCTAGTGGTTTTGGAAACAATTTAACCTCCATATACATATAACTGTGTCTTGGTACGAGAGCCACATTATAGGACACATCTTTTACACTCGCCAGTATCCAGTCCTACTTAGTTTATACAGATACAAAGAATATCTTGTTCGTGTGATGACCCCTGCTGTGTCATCTTGTGTTGGCTGTGTGATTTACCTGTCTCTCTGCTTACTTGGCAGGTGGATAATCAGTGTAAACTGGAACACCTGAGAGCCCAAGTGTGTTCCCAGGTTATTTATGCATGGCTGCAGTGCCGCTCTCGTGTCTGTCTATCTGTCTGTCTGCCTTTCTGCTGCTGCAGCTCTCTTTTTCCCGACAGGCACCTGTTTGGTTTAGTATGCTGTTTTAAGTTTATTGTTATTCCTCCTTTTACACCTTACAATGCACACACACACACACACACACACACACACACACACACACACACACACACATCCATCACTCATGCACACTTACACCACTGACTATACTGACATTCACACCCCACTCCTTAATAATTCTCAGTTGGCACTTTAATTTACTTAATTTGGCTCAGTTTGGGTTAGTAAAACATCTTCGTTAAACTTCATCATGGTGTGTCTCCTCTTTGTTGTGGCCTAAGAGCCGGGTCATAACAAACTGGGGGCTCGTCCTGGATGTGAAATGCTAGTGATGAATATAATAAGACTCATTTAAAGACATCTCATATATTAAATACTGTATTATGTGTACTGAATCTAAGCATGAATCCTATTAACTCCTGGACTCTGCATTCCTGCATTCCTGCAGTCAATGTGCAGCACCAAGCCTTTGTAGCATCTGGAAACACATCAGAATCAGATACAAATACACTGGAAAATGCATCAACTCCTTGAAGACCATTAAGTGATTAAAAGACCAATGTCATGCCAGTAAAAAAACATTTTGTTTAGTCAAGAAAGCACTGGGAAATGTCATGTGGCCCCAAGCAGCACCAAGAGAAAACTGTTTGAATCTTTGAAATTTCAACGGATGTCATTACCCAGAAATTACATCAGCAAAGTAAATAGGACATTTGGACATGTGACAGTAGGAGAGCACAGGGTAAATAATAAAATGAATGATGGCTGAATTCCATTTAGCTGCTTCAGTTTCAGGGTCCTGCTATATTGTGTCTGCTGGCTGCCTGTCACACTGTCAGGGCTCACAGGGACACAACAGAGCCTTCGCTAATGTTATGAGTAGCACCTGTACACCTGTGCCTTTCCTACTATGATAAGTCAAACTGTCTGCCATGAAAAAGGTCTGTAATACATTCTGAGGCATCCCAGTCTACTTCAAAAAATAATGGCCTTGGAAATTAAAGGAATACTCCAAAAACTGATGCTTTGATCAAATACTCACTCCTGCACGTTGACAGGTGGCTCTGAAAAGTTAGCTAATAGCTTGCTCCTTTGCGGAGGACAGCAGCTGTAGTCATCTTAGATTCACAGCAGTTACAGTAGGTTCCAGAGGTGGTTCCATTTTCAAAATATTGCTCAATTCACAGCTTTCCTTTTACACTAGCGGTTAGTAGAGAGTTTTTATAGCAATAAGCAGACATACCTGTGTGCAACAAATGTAAACCGCTAACCCCTAGCAACAAACGGAAGCTGTGTATTTAGTGATATGTAAAAAAAGAATGTTGGCCACATTGGCAGTGAAATAAGATTATCACCTTAAAACGTTTCCATTGCAGAACTTGTTAGCCACCCGACAAACTCCAATAACACCAACTCCTGAGAAAACTGTTAAATGCTCCATTATCGCTAATCTTTAGATAGTCTAATCTGGACATGGGTTCATCTGGGTTCATCACATAGTCACATAGTAATGTAAAATATGGATTCAGATTTTTTCCCAATCATCCTGTATATATTAATATATTCTATGTGTAAGATAGCGTTCTGTTTTCGTGCAGTTGGACAGATCACCTCTGTTTGTTATACATTCATTCCACTCTGTGCTACTGCTGTGTGAAAGAAAGGAAATAAAAAAGACATAAGAGACTGCAGTTAGACTTTGAATCTCTGCCAGTGAACGTATGTTGTAACGTGTTTGGTTAAATAATACATTTGAGCAAAGAGATGTCCTGTCCAATCAATGACTGACAGAGCTGCTCAGGTGTGTCTGTGACTTTTCATTCATATTTGTTCAATGATTGTGGTGTGTGTGTGTGTGTGTGTGTGTGTGTGTGTGTGTGTGTGTGTGTGTGTGTGTGCAGGTTCAGTGAGTGGAGGATTACCTTAGCTTTATTGATCTTCATCAACAGAACTGTTGGATGGGTGAAACACTGAGAGACATCTTTGCTCTTCTTAGATCCTTACCATCTTGGTATTATTGTCTTTTTTGTATGATTGTATTTTGAGTCTGCTTTTGAACTATGACAAATGGAAAACTTCACTGTGTTTTTTTTACTTGAATGAATGAATTATTTGCTATTTTCTGCTGGTCGTAGATGTTTTGCAAAGTAAATATTTGGAAATAAATGCTGTTCAAATATTACAGAGGAGATATATTACAGTAAAGTTATCACTGTGTAAAATCGAACTTTCTTTTGGATATACAGATAGTGGAAACATCTGAGGGAGTGCAGACTTATAGGAGATCACAGACAGGTCTCTGTAACCACCACATCTTTAGCTATTGAAAACTGAATTTAAAATCACATGAAGCAATTAGAGAATAAGAAAAGTGGCAGTGAGACGGCCTCTCGTGTCTTGTCTCAACTCTTCTGGTTTCTCCACACAGTGCATGAATGAAAAAGAGACTGAAACTTTTTTTTATGTAACAGCTTTGACCTGTTATTAATAGTTTGCTTAGTTCAAGTACAATTTATTTAAAAATACAAATTCAGGCTAAATTCACAAATTATCCTCAAAGGGCTTTACAATCTGTACAACATACGAAACCCTCGGTCCTTAGACCCTCAGTCTGAATAAGGGAAAACTCCCCCTAATAAAAAATAGTAACATTACACTATGAAGAAACAGAATGACTATTGGCTGTATGTAACTGTTATTTTGCTTTTCCAAATACAATTCTCAAATTCTCCTGTATTTGTGGCCTTTACTTTATTTGAATGGAAATGAATGAACCTGAGATATTAGACCCATTTGATTTTAAAAGATATCTTTAATTGTGGAGCTTTCATGGAAAATGCCACAATTAAAAGTCAGAGAAATTGGACTGTAAGATGTCCTTGATGTACTTTATATGGCCTATAACTGCTTGATTGACAGTGACAGACAGAATGAGTTTGTAATCTGCAGTGTTGATATTTTCCTGTTGTGAAATGTGTGAAGAGAGATCTGTTCCAGGAAACAGGTTTACTGAGTTATCTGGAAATCTTTTCTGATTAAAAACCCTGGAAACCCCTCTCACATCTATGAGCAAGGTCTGTAAAAAAAAGCTGTTCCAGATAACTGATAAATCTGCTTCTTGGAACAGGCCTCTGCATGTAGAGAGAATAAGCCCCGCTAAGTTCACAGTCATACTTTCTGTCTTACGTCTGGAAATCAGAACAATAGTAAATATTTACTCATGTAAACAAGTGGGGCATAAAAAATAAATGAATAACAAGCTTCAGTCCAGCTACGTGTCTATAAAAGATGATGATTTATCACAGGACATAATCTCACACTTATGATTTAATCCAGTCTGAGTGTAGCAGAGTCTGATTGTGTCCTTCAGGTGTTTTCTGGAGAAAATCTTAATGTGCAGCTTGAAATGAAAGGTGAAGGTCAGCATTTTGGTAAATACACGTTCTTGTCGAGAGTTAGATGTTCAGATAGACTACTCTCATGTCTGTACATTAAGTATGAAGCTACAGCCAGCAGCCGGTTAGCTTAGCTTAGCATAAAAAAATTAACACGTTATATCTCGGTTTAATCTGAACAAAAAACTAAGTTTTAAAACGTCAATTTGGCTTTTTATGGGGAGTTATGTGCACTATAAAACAGCAAACAGTCGTTTTTACACTTGAGTTTTTGTTCAGATGAAACAAACGAGATGCTAACATGTTAATCGGTGAGCTTTAGAGATGCTTAGGCGGTTTCTATTCCCTTTGGACAGAGCCAGGCTAGCTGTTTCCCCCTGTCTCCAGTCTTTATGCTAAGCTAAGTTAGCTGTCTGCTGGTAGTAGTTTCATATTTACCATAAAGACATGAGAGTGGTATCCATGTAACTATCCAACTCTCTGTAAGAAAGCCAATAAGCGTATTTCCCAGTGTTGAACTACTCCTTTAAACTGAATTTAACCATTAGTTACACAGAATATTCTCTTTTATTCTTTTTCTCTCACTCCTTTTGTGCCATGTATATGTGTGAGTCAGAGGAATATGTAAAATCATTAAAGCCTAAAAACAGTTTGAGTAATATAGTGCAAGCAAGTCACTACTTCCCGTTCACCTATGAGTCTGAGTAAAAGCATCAAACACATCCACCCAGAGACCACAGTGTGACTGACTCTCATTCCCCTGTCGTTACTGGATGTTTACGCTGTGTGCAAACTGGCTCAGCTCACCACTTTGCCAGCATGGGGGTGTGTGGATGGATCATAGCCTCTGCTCTCTGGGCGACGCTGGGGCTGCTGATGCTGAGCCGAGCGTCTTTATAGCAACAGGCAAACAGCTCAACAAAGCTGCAGGGCCTCTGGGGACGTGGTTAGAGCTGCTGCTCACCTAGGAACAGCATTAGGAGGCTGAGGCAGCATGCAATCTATCTGTCAGATAACACACACACACACACTCTGCAATGCCTTGATGAACAACAGCTTCAGTATATGTGCAAATATTATCAAGGACCACAATATTATAGAAATCATTCTGCGGTACCACAGGAGATGTAAAAAAGCATTAAACCCATACAATGATAAAATAAATCCATCAGGTTGGCAAGGAAAGACAAATGTTTTGTACTGTGAGAGAAATAAATATTAGATAGGTCAAAATGTAAGTGCAAGGTGAAAATAATGAGGGCTTAAAGCTGCTATGATCAATAGTTTTAGATTTACAATGGATCAAATGACTAAGCATAATGTGTAATACCAAACCAAAGAGAATTATCACCCAACTCTGCTGTTCCCCTCAACTCTATGGAGCGTTTTAGCATCTTTCAGCTCATTGTTTTGGTTATTATGGCCTGTAACTTTTTTTTTTCATTAGATTTCTTTACACCCCCCTTCCAGCAGCAACAGGCAGCTGTTTTCAGCAAAAAAAAAGCTCTGACAAACCCCACGGTGCTACCTGCTCAGCCCTGAATGGCAGACAGACAAAGTTAGCAACTAACATAGTGGAGCATTTAGCAGCTAAAGTTTTTTCTCAGGAGCTGGCAAAAACCAAAATAGAGCTAAAAGGAGAGTGAATATTGGATGTACATTTGTCAGGTACCAGGACACACAACTCAAATGTGTAAATGGTAACTCTTTGCTACTTTATGAGGTGATAATATATAAATGCTGTGTTTCTCTGCTGCCCCCAAGTGGCCAAACAGTCAATTAATGCAGGTTTTAAATTTCAGCTCCATGAGTCCATGATCACATCAAGATTTCTGGCTTTTTCTGGTTTTTGATTTTTTTCTGGACACAGTGTTGAGAAGAGTGGCCACTCTCAGCCTTTATTATGTTTTGCCAAAGACAACCATTTCAGTTTCATCTGTATTTAGCTGAAGAAAGTTAAGGTGCATCCGATCATTGGTTTGTTCAGTGCACTTGTGGAGAGAATCTATGGGACTGTAGTCATCTGGTAACAGAGCAATGTCAGTTTGGCTGTTTGATTATGATTTTTTGTTTTGCATGATTTTACCTCATGGAAGCATGTCAGTGTTAAATAAAAGAGGGCCAATGATTGAGCTTTGAGGACCTCCACAGAGAAAAAGCCCTAATATGATTGTTATAGGAATGCCATAAGATATCAAAAACAATCAATGGAGTAATAGGTCAGGTAAGGTCACTACGGGTCTACTGGATAAACTCACTGCTGAGACATAAAGAAATATTGTAGTAATATTAAAATGATTTTCAATGGGGTTCTTTCTTTCTTTGTCTATGAATATTATGCCTTTGTATCTATTCAAGGTCCCTGTTTCTCTCCTTTACATAAGTAAAAAATTACAATTTTTCTTACTTATGTAAGACTTTATGTATTTATGTATTCTCTGTGTTGGTGGATCAGTTACTAAAATCCACCCCAGCTCAGTTAGACTGTACTGATATGCGTGTGTGCCCATTCATTCAGGAATAGGCCTATTGTTAAATTCAAACTTCCATCTCAGCCCCTGGTAGTAAATTAGTAGGCTTGTGGAGGAGACTGGCACCGCACGGGCACACATTTCCACACATTGGGGTAGAGGGAGGGGACCTGCTTGTTCGCAATGGAGAGGGGGGTGTTAATGGAGGGGAGGGGGGTCAGTATCGTCAGCTTAGAGTGTGGAGGGAGGGCCCGCCTTGTGGCTTCCTGGCCCCCTGCACCGGACGGGTGTATTATAGATGCGCATCCAAGCAGCCGGGCGGCGGGGGCCACTGGACGGGTGCAATGTGACGGGGTCGGGAGAGACTGCATGGGACACAGCCTCAACCGCGCGGGAGGGAGGGTTTAACCATTAACCACCATTAACCATTAAGGCAGCTGTGCAGAGCCGGTACCGTACATAAGGCGTGCGCACCGGCGTCCACGCCTCAGCCTGAGCGCGTTACCAAGAGGTGGAGGATACATCCAGCCAGCCACGAAGTTCCTGCGCTGTTACTGATCATCACTCCGGGCTGTCCGCTTCTCCTCTCGGGACCGCTGACACTAAAAGGTAACCAGCTCTTTATCTGACCACCTGCTGGACATTTTAGCTGCAATTCCATGTGAGCGACAGCAGACCGAGTCACGTAACGCCTTTATCTAACGGAATGTGTCACTTGGCGACTCAAACTGCAGAAACAGCAGCTTCTACCATATGTCTGTATGTGTGGTGATGATAAAGAATGGGAGATTATGGTGCGTTTGCATTCATTTTCATGAATTAAATACTCGTGGTGATAGTGGCAGTGACATGGGCTCCAGCCCGGTGTTGGAACAGAAAGCCCCCTGCCCTTGTTTAAATGAGCAGTAGAATAGAAAAGGAGGGCTCGTCTATTCAGCCCTGACCAGGGGTGCACTAATTTACGCCTTTGCCATGTTGGGTTCGGGTGGTATTGGTCCTGACTACTAAACAGAGGATTGTTTCAGCGGGGAAAGCCAAAGTCCGTGTGCGGATGTCGCAACATGCAGGCAGAGGAAAGCTGCGGCAAGCCAGCAACAATAAGACCGGAAGCAAGTAGATTGGCCTTGAAAATAATTTAGCTATTTAGTTTGGCTTTAGTACAACTTTTGGGCAAATATACAGCTTGCTTCGTCAGCTGTGTGTTGTCAGGTGAGGGGCACAGGGAGCTTACCATACTGATGTTGTAGCTCTGATCAGACTAGAGATCACCCAGTCTTTATCTGTAATGTAGGCCTTAAATATCTGTCAGCCATCACCAAACTGTGTTAATATAAGATTCAGATCGCTGTGGTGTTTCTACAGCTTAGAGAAAGGAGAAAAATTGAATCGAAAGGAAACAAGAAAAGACACGTGCTAGACTCACCACCGCGCTCTGTTTCCATGACGAGGTGACACATTTTCCTCCATTCACACTTCTGCTGCTTCATTTTATTTGTAGAAGTTGATGATGTATAAGCCTCTTTCTGATTATTTAACAGGAAGCCAGAGTTTGCAGCTCAGATTTGTCATTTATTTAAAGCTATTTGATTTTTTAAATTACGACTTGCTATGCTTAAAGAACAGGCAATGTTAGCTGAAAACTCTCAAGTGTAATGAGGTTTCAGATGTTAACTTGTATATTTTGGGAAGAAAGTCTCTTTTTCATTTTCCTTCATGAGAGAGCTTTTGTGTTTGTTGACTTTGAGAGTGAAGTTTTGCTCGGACTGACTGAAGACAATGCTGTGCTGCTAATAGGATGTGGGTTTACTTTGAAGGGTGTGACAGGAATTGTTGTCTTTGCATTGGGGGTGCGTTGGCGGTTTCCAGAGGATGTACGCAGCAGCACCTCTGTTAATGCTCGAATATTTTTAGTCGCCGGGAGGAAATTTTGAAAGTGTTTTTAAAGCCTCGGCCTCTCCTCACTCCTGCCTTAATGTCATGGAAAGTTGAGTGGTTTTGCTGGCCTTAGATATCTATACTACAGGGCTACAGAGAATTAGTGGGAGTCGAAGTGAAGTTATGGCGCTTTAAGAGTTTCATAATACTAAATATTTGTTTTCAGGATTCTAGCAGGTGGTATTGTGCTGAGTTTATGCACCCCCTTTTTTTTAGTATTTTACATTTCTATAATATGCCTTTAACACCTTTTGTTTGTTGTTACATTGCACATTAGCCTACATTAATCTAGGATTGTTGTTTTGTGATAAGGAAAATTAAAATGGCTCTATATTTGGTATATTACAATATGTCGTAGGAAAAAAAAGTATGTTTCCAAAGGGGGAAGCTTGAACACCACCATACCTTTCAGCTCTTAGTGTTGCTGTCTTCTAGGCAGTGAGAGCTGAAGAGAAGTTACTCAGGCTCTGTTATTTTTATTACTACTGAACAGTTTTCATGTATGGATAATTACACTATAGAATTGTATTGTCAGGAAACAGCCTTGGTCTATAGCTACTGATATTTGGAAGTAAACCTGGAATGAGGCTGGAGAATATTTACATTTCTAATTTGTTCTTTTCCCCAGACGCCTGTCCACTCTGGTTGGAGGTTCTTTTCAGCAGCCGGTAATTCAACCCTCATACTGCAGACCTTTAAATATCTCCCTTGAAAACCTGCCAGCAGCCACGTGGTGTAAGGTGAGACATTCCCGGCCCGGTACACCAACCAGTCTGACGTGATCAGTGGACTGAGAGCATGACCAGTCTGCACTGCAATCTGGCCTCTTCAGACCTCTGATTTTATGTCTGCTTTAGCTTATACTGAACTTTAAAAGACTGTTTACAAGTGGCGGGAGGGGATTTGTGTGGTGAGTCCCCAAGCCTATAGTTTTCATTTCTCTTCTATTTTGAACCAGTATGCTTTCTTCTTCTTTTTGCCGGCCTACCCTGAGCACCTTGCAGTGAATGGAGAACATACTGGTTCTGCTCCCGAAGCACCGACAGGAACACGGGCTCTGCAGACGCACGGCTGCATGTGCCTTGCTTCAGGTTTTTTGCAACAGAGCAGTTTTCTCCTGGTCTTTAATAGCGACCCCCACTCCCTGTAAGCCTCTTTAATGGGATAAATCAATTGGACTGATCAGGTTCAAAACCAGATCAGGTGGCCAGCTCCATTCTGACTTCCCCAAAACTGAAGGAAACCTGACCTTTTCTTGTCAAGCCCACAGTCTTCCAAAGGCTTCCGCATGGTACTTTGGTCGAAAGAACAAGACAAACTCCCCGACATCGACATGTCCTCCGGGGCAATTGAGGTGAAGAAGGAGGGAGGCCCCCTGACCCCAGCCTTCCTCAACTCCAACTGCTCTGTCCACCCGGTGATCCTCACCAAGGGCCCTGAGGAGGTGAGCCCAGGGACCGAGGGCGAGTTCGAGCTCACGGAGGTCACATCTTTCACAGAGATGGCCAGTGAGACCGGGGAGGATGAGGAGAGGGCAGAGATTGTGGTGGCGATGGACTGCAGGGCCAACGCCAAAGGTCAGCGAGAGGAAGACGCTCTCCTGGAGAATGCAAGCCAGAGCAACGAGAGTGATGACACCAGCACTGACCAGAGCCCAGAACCACCGCCACCCCTCAAGGAGACCTCCTTCTCTATTGGCCTGCAGGTGGTCTTCCCCTTCCTGCTGGCCGGGTTCGGGACAGTGGCAGCTGGAATGGTGCTAGACATTGTCCAGGTGAGTGATCCCGACATATTCTATACAGTGCATAGTGAGCACACAGCACACATTTTATTAAAATGTGCTTGGTTCTGAAAGATTCAATTAGAAACTGGTAAATCCAAATCAGGGATTCAGTGTGGTTAATTCTTTGTTATGCACTCCTGAAAAGGTTCTTCATTGCACCAAATGGGGTTCTGCTCTTGTAAAGGCTAAAGAACATGTATGGAAACACTAATGGAAAGTTAAATGTTTTGGGTACTTTGGAAGATGGTGGGAAGTGGAGGACAAAACAGTTTTGGGCCAACTTACTTTCATCTTTATTTAACAGTATCACAGGGTTACCAGAAACATTCAGAGATGAATCTAGTTAGTTGAACTCCACTTACAATCCAGTTACCTGTGAAAAACAACAGGAGCTCTGTCTTATTTAAACCCCCAGTAAAGTTCATCCAACATCTCACAGTTTTTGAGTGTTTCTGAGCCGGTGCTCTGGTGCTCCAGGTAGACCATGCGTACTGAGTCAGACTGTGGGATGGGCTTGTCCCCTGAAGCATTTAAATGAACTGGTTGAGTGAGCCCTGTTTGTCGTGACATCAGTCTGTCACTGTGCTGCTGGCCTATCTGATGGCATACCTTTGTGGATGGGAGGTGACACACCATGGGGGTATTTACGTATTGATGTTTTTCTTGGTATGCCTGCCTGTCCCCAGGGCTGGCGCATAGCGTGTCTTCTAATGACCTGTCACACACCCTTCTGTTTGATATCTGGCATACTTTGATACAATAGACAGAAGAATAGAAGGTGTTCATTGCAGTACAGTGTGTAGCCAGAGAAAAGATATAACTCAATTTATAACTACTCTCCTTCCTTCTTTTTCTGTTGACTCACTGTAATTGCTGTCTTGCTCTGAGTATATCTAAGTGTGCAGTGTAGAAATGCAGGCCAAAGTCATGCTGATAGGTCATATATTTCTTTAAAGTCAGCTTGTGATGCGGATAAAGCTGGAGGTGTCTGTCTGCCAGGAGACCAGTCCGGGCACATTGTGTACACGCAGACTGATGCCAACATGGCGGACCCCAGGAACTCAGCACAGAGAGGAGGGGAAGAGGGAATATGTGTACTTTCTTTGAGCACCTGAAATGGCAGCACACTTCAGTTGAGCTAGAGTCAGAGTGAAAACAAAATACAATGTGGTGTCAAAGCCTCTATTACCGTGTGGTTAGGTATCCTCACTAAACCAGGAATGCAGAGGTTTGAGGTCAAAAAGTTTTCATGCTGCCTCAACTTAGGCACCATGCTGCTGTGGTTTCTCCAGTTTCCAAAACACTCAGCGCACCATTCCTTTAGAGGTGAGGCTGGGAAAGAGGAGACATAGAAGGTACAGGGCCTTATCTTTCCCTTCTAGTCAGCCATGCTTGTGTCTGCGGGCAAACCTTGAAGAAATGCTTGTAGTGAGATGCGAGGTGAGGCTTGACGGTCAGTCTGAAACGACTGTTCCAGTGAGTTCGGCTGAGCACCTAGCAGGTTGTCTCACTGCCTAATTCCCCCTCCATGACACCGTGAAACGCTAACTCAGCTAATCCCTCCTGTCCTTGCACGAAGGTAATTGTCTAACTCTCTCTCAGTCTCTCTCTCTCTGGTTTGGTCAGACTGCACCAGTTCTCTGCTAAAAGTAAGCTTGAAAACTGTAACGTGCTATCGCCTTCACTTGATGTGTCTGCCTGGCCTGAGTTTAGAAGTTGCGGCTTGGAACGCTGCATGACTTGGCTTTTTGCGTCACTCTTTATAAGGCTTCTTTAAAATGTGACCTCTTTAACGTTGGTCATTTTGACTACAGCACACACACACACACACACACACACACACACACAGACAGAGGTTCTGGCCTCATTCCCACTCGAGGTTGGCCCAGAAAGGAATGTACAGGCTGGTATAGAGGAGCGAGACTTCGGCATAGTTCTGCTTTGTGACTTGGCAGCAGAATGACCCAGAACTGTGCCATGGCCAGGAACTTGGGACTCTGAGGGTGACCAGCTCACTTGAACTAAAGGTTACACATGGTTTGTAAAGGTCATGTGGTACTAGTTTTCCTGGAAATGCCAGTGTCAAAGGCCAAATGGATGATTTGCTCTCAGTCACAAGACACTAAAAGCTACATTTCTTTCCTCTGGGCAGTCAAACTACAAATACAAAATGAAAAAACAAAAACATATTACAGTAAATTGTCATTATTATTATTATTATTATTATTATCAGTGTCTAGCCGTCTGTCCTGCGCTGTGGTGTCCGTAGACTTGAACACTAAAATAAAGCCAAGAAGTGGGACACAGCTTCAGCCTCAAAAACAAGCAATCTAAAAATACAGGCACCAGTAAACAGGAAATCTTGTCAACACAAGGGTTTAACACCAGCCAAGCCCTCGCTGCCCACCAGACGCCATTTTGGTCCAACCACATCCACTTGCCTGGTTTTCACACAGGAGCCACTGTGAAACCAGAGCGTGGGCTTATTCCCTCAAACTGAATCATCATTCCAACTGCTGGCTTCCAGCCCTGACTTGACTGGATGAAGCTGATGCTCAAATCTATGCATCAGTGGTATTCCATTCCTTCCAGGATTTGCCTGAATAATGCCACCAAAATATAAAATATATGATCTAAGGGCACAAACCAAGCGCATTTTTCTAAACTTTCAATGGTTTCCGACCATTTGCATTTCCTATTGCACTGATTTACTGCTTGTTTTAGAATATTGGTCATTTCCATCAGCCAAAGATGTTACATCCTGACAATCATTAACAGCATATCAGCTCACAGCTATTAAGGTGTTATTAAGGTGTGGGTTAGAATGCTTTTGTGTTGCCTCAAACCCTGGCTAATCTTTCACTCTGTCCTCAGGAATCCTTGGAGGAGCCCAGGTTGCTTATTTGCACTCCCTCTGGTCAGATAGTTCAGGCTTTACCCGACCAGCGTCTATCTTCAGCTGGTCCATGGACACCAACAGTCCACATCCCAGGCTTCTCTAGGACTTAAAGCTTGATCACGCTTTTTGTTTACATGTGTGGGAGCTTTAGTGCTTCTTGTGACAACTTTGTGCCTGAAAACTCTTTAGAGTAGAGTAGAGTAAAGCATTAATGTCCCTGCGGGGCTATATAGCTTGCAGACAGCAGTCAATAGTAAATACAACAATTAATAAAGCATTTGTGGCACTAGGAAATGTCGGCTAACCTTATCCCCCACACAAAAAAGAACCCAACTGAAACTCAGTGAATCTGGTTCCTTTTTGTTCATCCATTTGATGCCAATAAGGTCTTGTTGCATAGCTGACGTTCATCTTTCAGGTTCAACTCCAGTATGCCCACTGATTTTGGCCACAGCTATGTTAATTTGACCCTTCATGGCATGTGTTTGCACATGAGGCTGGACCCAAACTGTACCATCCGTGCTGCAGGAAAATGAAACAGACACCACCTGATGTAGTTTCTGTGACGCTGCCCGAGTTGCGTTGACATTGCATGCCTTCAGGTTCAGCTTCCCACTCAGTACAGCAAGTACAGTGATCACAAATAAATTGGGGCCATGTACTCAACTGGGCAACCAGACCCATGTGGGGATTGCATACCAGAGCTCCTATAGGTCTGTACACAGAGGTACTGGGGTTGTCCAGTAGAGTTCCTAGAACCGAGGAGGTGGCCATGAGGAGGGAGGGCTTGTTTGGCTCAGAGCCAGTGTTCCATGGAGACAACAACATATATCACCACAGGGGAGGCAAAGAGGGAGATAGGGGAGTGAGACAGAAGTAGAGAGAGAGAGGGAGAAAGCTTGAAAACATGCGGCTGTGAAAGAAGAGAGGAGTGCTCACAGAGGTGCTCACAAGGCTGCTGGGTTGGCAGAAGGCAGTGGGCCAAGCTGAGGGGCTGGCTGTTGGAAAGGAGCTCTGCTTGGCCTGCTGACAACAAGGGGATAGACAGAAGGAGTTTAACCCACACTGGAGTTTTGGTGCCACACCTAGTTGATACAACACAAACTGAACTGTAGACACTGTAACACCCCTTATCAGCCCTGTACATCTGGATGCACAGTGGGAGCAACACAGTGAAACAAAAATACAAGTGGGAGAAATGTGGGCCAACAGTGTTTGTACGTAGCTTCAGCGTCAGCTACTCCTCTGATTTCCTCCCTTTGCCTATTTTCTCCTCTCCTTCTCTTTTCTTTTCTGTGTCAGCCTCTGTGAATATTGATTCAGCTCCGGGCAGACTGGACTGTAAGTGCTGGGGGCCTGTGGGACCGGCTCCAAAGATAAGCACTTTTACTGGCGATAGATTGATGGCCTCAGCCTCAGCAATAGCTTTGTTCTGGCCACAGTAGACCACAAACCTGCTATCACTGCATGAACTCTAATGGAGGCACAGCAGAGAGAGGCACTTCAGCACAGTGACAAGCCCAGAGACTCACAGGGAACCCACCTCTCAAGGACTGGCCAGCAGCCAGGGAGGAGGTTATAACACCAACTGTAAATTTCATTGCAGGCCATCTACTAGGATCTAGATGCATAGCTGAGCAGACACATTCTCTTGCACGCGCTAAACATGATTTGTGATTCTCTCAAGCAAGCCCAGCACCTGCCCAAGTTGTCCTTTAGATTTAGCTGGTCTAGCTCTTGGCTGACTTTGTTTTACTACTGTATGTCTTTAGTTCTGGCGGTAATGCATACAGCAAAATTGAGCTTTTTAATGCTGAAGTAGGGGCTGAGCAGCAAGGCCATGCAGGATGATGACTGTCCTAAAAAAGCAGGCTTTGAATGACTTACCAATAAAGTATGTCATACTTTACTGGATTTTTTATTTACCATGGTACACAGTATAATACTGGGTTCTCTGTCATCATGGTACCATCTTGCCCTTTTGTTTCACTTCGTTCATTCAGCCTGACATTGTGTTCATGTTAGCCAATTTCTCCAGTTTTGGAGAGGGGGTGTCCAGTCCATATCCATTTCAGTCGACACAGGAGTGGCAGTAGCGATTGCTAGGATCACTTAATTTAAAGTTTTTTGCAGCGTTTAAAGAAATATGCCAAATTATGAGTTGTTATTTTCTGAAGTTGACTTACAACAAACTTTACAGTTCCATCCATCTCAGTCATGATCTTTGCTGTTTTTCATGGGTGTAGCAAGGGTAGGAAGATGATGTCCCCAAACAGGGAAACAGCCATCAGTGGGTACAACACCAGATCTTTGAATCACTGAACAAATCAAATGGGCAGCAATTCAGAGGTCTGGAACCTGGCTAGAAACTCTACACAACTCTAAAACAATACATGCATTTTATACTTACATGAAGGTAAAGGTGAAAGAGGGAAATCACAAGGGAAAGTGGAGAATGGAAGCCAAAAGCAGAGGATGATAAATCATCTCAGCATGAAGTCCCAGTGACCTTGTTCTTGTTAAAGGAGAGCAGAGAGCTGGCATGATACAGAGTGTAAAAGGTCTGTAGAGACAGACAATCTGGTCCGTCACACAGATCTGGTCTCACCACTGAATCAATATTAAAGAACAAGTTCACAGAGACATTCTGCTCCAAACTAATGACCGTGTGAATCTGACGTCCCATTTCAATATGGCACTGTGTTTATTATGTGGATGTTGTGTTACTGATATTACATGGTGGTCTTTGCAGCACTGGACGGTGTTTACGGAGGTGTCGGAGGTATTCATCCTGGTTCCAGCTCTGCTGGGGCTCAAAGGCAACCTGGAGATGACGCTGGCCTCTAGACTTTCCACAGCGGTAAGAAATGGGTGTGTTTATGTGAGAGTGTGAGTCTGTGTGTTGGTGGGGTCTTACCTTTATCACAGATACGTTCTAGTCATCCTGAACTACCACATTTAAAGTATGTCCTACCAGAAGTGCCATAGGTTGTATTCTATTTTATTATTCCATATAAAACATTTGCCATGATTTTTTGGATTCATTGTCTGTGTATAAGGCTGTGATATAGTTTAATTTTAGCCTGGAGAATTGTTTCAGTTGATTGTGGTTGTGTAAAGTGTTTCCCTCCCAAAAGTTACTCACTCTATCTCACTACCTGGCAACTTGTCAGACCCGTTACAGCTGGGTGTTCTTGGAGTCAGAGGTCATATTGCCAAACGTGACCTGGGTTTCAGACAAACTGATAGCAACATTCCTGCCATTCTTTGTTTTTTAACATTTTTACTGACCCTGCCCAGCCTGCTCACCTGAGCACACAGGTTGGTTTGTTGATTATAGCTGAACTAAAAGCATATGTCGTAAGTCATTTCTGAATATGTTGTTCATCTCAAACATCCACTGAGTAGCAAGAAATAATGTATTTTGCATATATTAATGTGAACTAGTGACTAACACAGTTAGCTTGTGAGTTTCCATGGAGCTTACAGCTGTAAAAGACAGTATATAAAGTAGAGAATAAAATAACATTATGCTGACTAGGCTGCTGCTATTTTGTCTCAAATTCATGTCACAATATATGTTCATGTGAGAAGCTGGGTTTGATTTAACCAGATCTTGATGGTCTTAGTAGGCCTGTAAGCTTCAGCAAGAAGCGCAGGCTTCAGGTGTTTAATTGGCTTTTTAAAATAATGGATCTGTATTATGGGGGGGGTTCTTGTGTAATTATAGCTAGCTATCCTGCTGGCTATCCACATTCACATTTTAGACAGTTAAATGCTGTTTTGGTCTGGCTGCAGGGTTTCCACAAGTAGAGTTTGATGCTAAAGGTACATCTGTGGCTCCACTGAGCTCTCGGCTATAATGCTGCTCTATAATGAGCTAACATTGTCCATTGTATAGTCAGTGGTCAGCAGCACACCCTACAGCTCTGAAGCATAAGAGAATTAGCCCAGTATTGCTCTTAAGCACACCAATCCTCACATTCTTTCCACTGGCCTGTGGGAAACAGGTGACGAAGCTGATTAGCATAGCTAGCAGCGGCCCACCCAGCACGGAGAGCTCAACTCAGTCACACTACAAATCTATTCTAACAAGACATTTAAAATTAGTCTGACAGTTTTCAAGTCTTAGAACAAGTAAACGTCACATACTGTACTGTACGGAAACCTTCTATAGTGCGCTAATCCATTTGGCTGCAAACTAAGACAAATCCACATTTGCCACCAAATTCCTAAATCCTTAAAGTAGTAGTAGAGTAATTATGACCAACATTAGATTATTCTGTCAAGGTCATATTGTTGCATGATTAATTAGCAAGTTGACATTATCCACATTTCAAACCGATAATAAGTCAGCAGTAGCTACAGCAAAACTCAACATTTAGTTGAGAATTGAATCTTAAAGAGTGTTTGGCATGTCAGCCATGACATAACTTTCACAATAAAAGCCAATTCATGTCTGTAGATGAAGCAGAACTGATAGTGACAGTAGTTTTTTTAATGAGACACCACAGTTGATGTTTTGGTTAGTGTTGTGTTTAACTCTCCGTGTTGAGTGCAGCTGTGATGGTGAATCAATGTCAGATTGGGAAGTTGATTCAACAATGTTTCACCAATGCTTCAACACTGATTCAACAAATTGTCACTGGTGGTTGGTATTCGGCTACAGTATTAAATCTGGAATCACGTGTGGCTCGTTTAAAAGTAAAGATAAATAACATATTAATTATGATAAAAGTTCATTTGACATGGAGCTGTTTGACACAACTTGGGTTTGAAGGAAATGAGATTTTAAGACTTATTAGCAGATAGAATGACTTTTTAATATTATTATTGTTTTGTATTGGTCCCATTTGTCAATCTGTGTAGTTTTCAGTTTGGCATAAAAGGATTCTCACATATATCATCACAAAGTAGGCCAGAGTGTAGTGCTTGTCCTGAGACATTACTGTTAGCTCTCTGCTGGCTGGCCCCATGTTTCTTTCCGCGCCACCGCTAATTATGAGCAGATTAAGACCATTGTAAATTTCCTAATGCGCTTATTACTGAAAAAAATCATGTAATCCCTGGTACTGGCTGGCTGTAGGAGTTTTCAATTCACATGACTGTTTTCTTTTTGATTTTTTCCCCTTTTAACCTCTTTGTCTTTGAATATTTCACTGAAATGAGGCTTGTCTTTTCACTTCTCATCACTGTTTTTCTGACTAAAGGAAATAAGCAGTTGTTTTCTCAGTTCTGTCAAACCCCTTCTCATGTTATTGAGCCTAATGGATTGTACATATTTGGATCATGATATTTTGTGGATTAGTGGAACTTGGCAGCTCCTGCATTGCAACTGTTAGGAATTGCAAAAAAACACCACTGTAATCAGACATTACAGCCACAAGAAAAGTCTACGTCATCCTCACTTTATGTGTATTAGATGGTTCAGCATACACTCCCTTCACGTATGTTCGGGTTCCAAACATCAGATTTGCTCTGTAGTTAACGAGTTGAAAATTATTATTGAACTGAAAGGGTAGTGATGCTTTTGAATAGCAGGGTATTTTAGCCTCTGATGCATCTTATGTCATCCATGACTTTCACAGCATTTACTGTGCTCCACCTCTGTGATGCTCCGAACACCACTGATCCAGCCGCCACACACACACACACACACACACACACACACACACCCCCAAAGCTGAGGACTTGGCATCATCATCACACATCATCACATAACACCAGGTGACGCTTCTGTGAATCTCTGAGCTTCATCTGTGTACTGAACTGCTTTGCATATTGTTGTCCTAAAAGGACATTTTGCTGTAAGTAGCAAAAGATGTTCAACTCTTGTTGTATAAATCTAAGGCTCCTTATCTGAACTCCTGAAAGGGTTAGCAAATAAACGTTCCCTCTGAAAGCAACTATATGTGGAGTTCATTGTGAGTCCTTCATGCCCCCAGTGCTCTGCACAGATATTTGGCTTCCTGCTATCTTTCCGCCTTAAGCCTTCTTATCAGTATTTGTGGCTGTCTGTCCCTCTGAGCGGCTGCATGACTGTCGTAGCAGGAGACGTCCGTGCACACGTTTACATGCCGCTGATGTGCGAGGAGTATGTTTGTGTGTGTGAAATTTGAGAGGGAGACACACACACACATTAACAGAAAAAGCTAATATTAACACCCAGTCATCGAGACCATCTCTCCATGGCTCTTCATTATTAATCAGTGCCGTAACCTTTTTAAATACTTTTATCATTGGTTTGCCTTCATGTATAATAGTCATGATGGGGTTCATTTCAGTCGTGCATGTTTCACTTATCATTACAGCACGGCTTACCTTTTATGTTTGTCCCACCTTAGTGTCTCTAATCCTTTTAATATTTTGTTATTAGTTGCATTTCTAATTTTGGGAGTCAACATGTTAGGCAAGATTCATTTAAGCTGCATTAATCAGTACAAGCTAACAGATATGCAGCCATATTGGTTAGCATATTACGGATACGGAGCAACATTAGCATTTCACAAAAGACTTGTTTCTAGCTGCCTGATCAATATGAGTCCAGGATTCCCTCTCTTTTGTTCTCCAGCAGCTTCTGAGGAACATGTCTGGGTCTGTAGCTGCAGGATGTTTGACGTTCTTCACCAGCTCTTTGCTAACATTGTTTGTCTGGTGCTGTGCAGTGTACGCTGGGTTTATCTGAGCTTTTTGTGCCGCCCACATGAGAGTGGGAGAGCCAAACCATAAAAGCAAAACAACGACCTAAAAGAGACTAAATAGCTCTGTAGAGCTGATGAGTTGGGTGTTTAATTAAGCAAGCTTATTAACTATAAGTGATGCTTTAAGCAGAGCCATTTGATTTAATGTTAATATCAAACATATTGCTTAACGCAGGTTTAACAATTTTGTAACTTAAAATAGGATTTATTGACTCAATACCTGAATAAATTGATTCTAAAACAGCTTTTTGGATAGCTGTTAGCATAGAGACTGCGACTGCAATTCCAGTTTATTATAACTTGGGTCTATTTTTTTGT
The DNA here is from genome assembly GCA_008360985.2 of Macquaria ambigua. Taxonomy (NCBI): domain Eukaryota; kingdom Metazoa; phylum Chordata; class Actinopteri; order Centrarchiformes; family Percichthyidae; genus Macquaria; species Macquaria ambigua. The sequence goes on along the minus strand of VMKM01002153.1, from coordinate 43,734 downwards.
AGTGTTAGCTATTATTCCTATCAGTAATAATAAGATTGTAGTCAACAAGTGAAGTGCTGACATAGTGGCATCGCTAAAAAGAAGAAATACAAGCAGTCAGATAATCAGAGCAGGTTAGCCAAATATATTTTGAAGAGATACTTAGGTGAACAGGAAGCTAAATATATCATAATCATCACAGTTTACAGAACAACTTCCTGCTACTTTGACCTATAATCTGGCTAAACTGTTAGCGTGTTTACAACCTGTATGAAGCATGAATATGGATATTCTCACACGCAGACTTGTGTGTTTTGATGTGTCCAGATGTTTCCCTTCCCTCTGCATATGTAAATGTTAGAGGACAGAAAGGAAGAGGAGACGCTCTGTTTGTGTCCTCTCACTGTGGATGAGCACTAGGATCATTGCTCTGGACACACAGTGGCCCACTGTAGCCATAGCCACTTGACACTTGAGACCGTCAGTGTGTGTGTGTGTGTGTGTGTGTGTGTGTGAAAGAAGGGAGATGAGATAAGTGGAGTCGGCCGCAGGGTGGGGGATCAGATCAGAGTGTCTTTGTCCAGAGAACTGGCATCTGATTGTTCTGATGGGACCAAGAGGCTACAGCATGTGCACACGCTGTACACACACACACACACCACACACACACACACACACACACACAGATAATGTGTTGACCTTGTGTGTTCTTGTCTCTCTTTCAGGCTAATATTGGTCAGATGGACACAGCCAAGGACATGTGGAAGATGGTCATGGGGAACTTGGCCCTCATCCAGGTAAATGAAACACGTCGGTAGAGGACGATGAAGTGAACTGCAGTGTCTGACCACACTTGGGACACTGGGAGAAATCAGATAATGACTTTATGTACCGTTCACTACACTGGTCAGCTGCAGTTAGTCAGTAATCAGATTTCTCCCTTACGCCCTATTTATCCCTTTTTATAAAGGTTTTAATGTTGACTGTGTGAGAAGACAGACTTCTTTTGGTTTTAATTTCAGTTTGAGTGTGACGATGTATTTTGGATACGAAGGTGCACAGCTACTAGTAATTATGTTCCCTTTTATTAGGTTGCACTTTTGTCACAGCAACATGATCCTTGTCCAGGATCTTTATCATACACTTTCAAAACCTGATTACAGTTTCACAAGGCCAAAAATCCGGTTTCTTCAACAGAAACTGACCCTGTTTTCTCATGATCCCTTAACCTGATAAAGGAAACCCAGTTCCTCATTTATATGACGTTTGAGGAATCAAATTTCTACCAAACCTGGGAACAATCTGGTTTCATAAACGCACTGTGTGTACAGTAAACACAGCGATGACTGATCATTACTGCACACCAATAACTCTTGTGTACTGTGTGGCAGCTTCTGAACACTGGCTCTGATCAGAAATCACAAAGTGACACAATTTGAATGAAAGCATGTAATTAAAGTCTCTACACACCAATATGTGCTCCCACGTATTGTCTGATCTGACTGCACCTTCAGAAGGATAAATAGGAAGTTGTCCCGCCCTAACACGTGCAACAAAAGTGTCGGGAGAGTCGCAGAGATGTCAGTCAAGCACAGTCTGAAAATAACTTGTGTCCTGATGCAAACAGCAGGTGGGACAGGAGCTAGCATGACTAGCAGGCTAATGACAGCCTTCCACAACTTGTAAATTACCAGTATATACAGATTTTTCATCAAAAACCCTCTGTTGATGTCCTTGCACTCACTGCAGCTTCTCCTCTTCAGCTACTTGTATTACTTCTCCGCACATGAACAAGGATATAAACTAACAGTATTTCCAGAATGAGAGGGCAGTCCCACCCCTCTGTCACACATATATTGGACATATATTGTTTATATGTATAGATCATTTCCCAAAATGAACACTTTGGTCTCAGTGATTCATTTGCCATGTGAAGTGGGCCTGTGGTTATGTAATATTTGGTGAATCCATAGTTCCTGGAAGTCTGTAAACCGGTGCTGGCCGGATGCTGACACAACCTCCTATTTAGGGTCAGCGTGCACTCACACTGGGTCACACTGATGCTCTATTCAGATTTTTTGCGTCTGTTACTTATGTCGGTAGTTTGGTAGACTGTCGCCCTGTGACAGTGTGTTCACAGATAGTGTTCCTCTAGGATAAACAGCTCCTAACCGTGAGGCAGTGAATGGATGAATGAGGTGTACAGGTAAATAAAACTATATGTATGAATGCCATGTCAGCTCCGACAGTGTGCAGATTCTGGAAGCTGCTCAGATGTCATGAGATAGTCTCACATACATCTGGAGTTTACATGTTAACTGTAATCGACCTGAACCATTTTAATGTACGTATGTGTGTGTGTGTGTTCAGGTCCAGGCCACAGTGGTGGGGTTCCTGGCCTCCATAGCTGCTGTGATCTTCGGCTGGATCCCAGAGGGACACTTCAGGCTGGGCCACGCAGTGCTGCTGTGTGCCTCCAGTGTGGCTACTGCCTTCATCGCCTCTCTGCTGCTAGGTATGGCCAGCACACAGGATTTGAGGGATATTCACAGTGTAAACAGCTACTCACCAGGCATGACCGGGTTACATTTGACTCTACAGCTATGCTAGCAGCTGTGTACCCAGTGGAGCTAAATGCTAACGTCAACATGCTAATGTGCTCACAATGACAAAGCTAACAAGCTTTGTTTAGCAGGTATCATGTCCACCATCTTAGTTTAGCATGTTAGCATGCTAACCTTTGCGAATTAGTACAAAACACAAAGTCCAGCTGAGGCTGATGGGAATGTCATTAGTTTTGTAGGTGTTTGGTCATAAATCAAAGTACTGGGTAAATTACAATGTTGACCTCATGATGGTGCTAGTTGAAAGGTCAAGGGATCAGCTAAGATTTTATTATATTATATATATTTTCTAATTTTCATTTCCAGCCAATACTTGTTGAGATATTTCACTCAAAACCACAAATGTGAACCTCAGGAAAACTCAGGGGATCTCCAAAAACCTTAGGATTCATCCTCTGCGGAGTACCAAGTATACTGTAGTGAAAACCTTGACCTGCTGGTGGCACCAGAGGAAAAGTCAGGGGATCTCCAAAGTCATCCTCTGGGGACAAGAGGATGAATACAAAACACCTAGATACAAAATGTCATGACAATCCTGAATCCATCCAATAATTGTTGAGATATGAATGATTTTGATTAACTCAACAACTGCTCCTCTACTGTATTTTCTCCCTATTTCCTCTTTCTATGAGAGAAGGCATATTCTTAACTGTCCTTGCCATGAGAGACCCTGTTTACCATAAACTGCAGTGAACACTTTCCTGTTGCTTACCTTTACCTTTTTCCAGTTGTGATGTGTGGGAACATAAACCACTTTAAACCGGTCTGTTCATTTTAAAGTATCCTCCAGCCTCTCTGGCCAGCAGCTCTTTATTGCTTCGGCTCTTCTCCCTTCATGTTTTTAACCCAACCTTCAGCTTTTGTTTTTGTCAGCTTCAACTGTCCATTCTCCTGAACTCTGTCTACACCCTTAAAGACAACATGTTCTACTCTGTGTTTGTGCTAACAGTTACATCTGATGATAGATGGCTACACTGAGCATCACATATGACGCAGAATACCACATAATAACGTGCAGCTGTGAGTGTCAGTGCCCTCAGATGTCTTCCATGTTGTGACGTCTTTGACCTGAAATCCCACAGGTCTCATCATGATCGGCGTGATCATCGCATCCAGGAAAGTCGGCATCAACCCTGACAACGTGGCCACGCCCATCGCTGCTAGCCTGGGAGACCTGATCACCCTGTCCCTGCTGGCAGGCATCTCAACAGGACTGTACAAGGAACTAGGTAATACACACACACACACACACACACACACACGGGTCACAGAGTCATGTAGTATCTAATGTAATGCTCAGTTAATGGTGCTTATTTGTGCTCACACAAGTGTCAGACATCCCAATTCATCTGTTGTCTTTGGCCTTCGCAGATCATTCAGCTGTTTGAAGGTTGTTTTATGTGCATACTTTACTGAGCTGAGTGTGGACACAACGTGCATGGAGGAGATGGGATGTCAAAATATAATTTCATTCATTTAAAGCAAATTAGTGCAAAATATTGCTGCTCTTACAGCTTTATTCAGATACAAATAGCCTGTTCCTTCATGGCAGGAACAAGAAAAATATACACAACAATTAAGAGACAGAATCATTGCTATGTGTGTGATACAACTTCAAAAGCCTCCATTAGCTTTGAAGATGTTATTATAAAAGGGAGCAGCATGTGTAGAATTGTGTGAAATGTGACTCTGCGTCTGGCTGTGTGCAGTAAATAAGGATGAAAGCCCCCCTCTCCTAACCTCGCTGGGTTTTAGGGCGAGAAGCTCCACAGCTATTTGGCTCTGTGATATTGTCTTCACCACTGACAAACCCAGCTTCACTAAACTCCCCACTGCTCCATCGTTTCCACACCACAGACAGACAGACGGACAAACACTGACACACAGAGCAGTGAAACCGTCCTGACCAGAGTGTGGAGTAATCCCATAACTCCCTTCGTCTGAGAGTCTTTAGAGTCTTACTCACTTTAAATGGGACTATTTTGGCTCAAACACACAAAAACACAGCCGGTGTCTGGATCTGTTGTACATAAATGGTATGTCTACTTAAATGTTGTGTTTGTGGTGGTCTCCTGTAGTAACACTGCCTCCTAGAGACAACACCGGGGATTTACTGTCAGTCCTCATAGAGCTCTGTTCAGCCTTCACAAGCTCAGTACAGGTCTATTTATTGGTTAAAAGTCTGAAGCGCTTTTAATACAAATCGAAACAACAATTATTACTAAGCAGTTTTTAGAAATGTGTACAATTGGTAGTACAATAATAAATTTTCTGACTATTGCTTTGGTCTAAACCTTACTGGGTTTGAGAGGAAATCATCTGTTTCTGCAACAGGTACTGTAGCAGCAGGGATAATGGGAAATGTAGTCTTAATATAACCTCAGATGTCCACTGGCGTCGCGTTCCAGTTGCACCACAGTTCCGTCATGTATGAATTCTTATTCCGTAATCCTTACGCTGTCCCAGTGTTTTCACGTAGTGCTGGTGATTATTCTTAGCAAACACAAGCTTTAGGTAATGATATACTTGGTGTTAAAAAATACTACACATTTAAACAGGTCACACATCAAAGCATGGTGGTGAAGATAGAACAAATGATCCACAGATTTCTTAGTAAAAGCTGCATCCTCATACCGAAAGCATAATCCATCAGCACGTGCTTGGTGTGTGAATCCACCTTCTCTCCTCCCCGTACAGAGTACAATGACTATGCCAACCCGCTGGTGTGTGCGGTGTTTGTGGCGTTGTGCCCCCTATGGGTGCTGATAGCCAGGAAGATCCCATCCACCAGAGAACTCCTGTACTCTGGCTGGGAGCCAGTCATCATCGCCATGGCCATCAGCAGGTATTCACGTCCACAGACTCCATTTGTATCATCTATTCACACAATTGTTTTCAAGGGGTTTGCTTTTGCATTTATGTAAAAAACTTTAAAATCATGTACTAAAAGTAAACAAAATCTACATATCACCCCCAGTGGTGGAAGAAGTACTCAGACCCTTTACTTCAGTAAAAGTACTCTACAAGTAAAATTCCTGCATTCAGTGGATGTTGCATTTTACTGCTTTAGATGTTTATTTAGCTTAAGAAGGAGGAGGGTTTTCTCATAAAGGAACATCACAAACATTCACATGTGGAGATACGTGGTTTACACTGGACAGAAGGGGATGAAAATTTTTAATCTGTAAGATAAATGTAGTGCAGTAAAAGTACAATATTTCCCTCTGAGATGTGATGGAGTAGAAGCAGAAAGTAGCATAAAATGGAAATACTCAAGTAAAGTACAAGTACCTTGAATTTGTACTGAAGTACAGTACTTGAGTAAATGTACTTAGTTACATTCCATCTCTTATCACCACCTCCTGCATGATTCTTAATTGTGTGATGGATCTTTGTGTATTTTCTATGTACTGGTTTCAGTTAATCCCTCTCATCTGTCTTTTAGTGTTGGTGGTTTGATCCTCGACAAGACTGTCACCAACCCAAACTTTGCTGGCATGGCTGTCTTCACCCCGGTCATCAACGGTGAGGGGCCATGAAATGTTTAAAAAAGTTTAGTGCTTCCTTTGGGGAAAGTGAGTGGAACAAGAGAAAAAGATAAGAGTGGTGTCGATAACAGCCAAAACAGACAAACAGTGATGAAGATAGAGGTTGACAGGGATGCTTCATCCCTGGAGGTGGAGAGCAAATATAGAAAAGCCTGTTGTAACATTGAAATGTGTATTTAAAGCTGTTCGTGTCACCACCTCCATCTGGTTTAATAACAGACACGTGTCAAATGTGTGCAAAGTGATGATCCTGTAAAATGGACAGAGGTGGCATACTGCTCCTACTGGTGAAAAACCTTCTATCTCCATGATGCCAGGTTTTAGACATGAGAAATGAGAAGTGAATGAAATCTTCTTTTCTTATTGACAAAATGAAAAACACCAGAACGTGTATTCATACATGTGTCAACATCTGTTTTTATCTTGGGCTCACCACATTAATACTGAGCTGGTTTTGTTCTGTTTCCATGCTGTCACCCTGTTGGTGTGTCTACTGTGTATCAGGTGTGGGAGGTAACCTGGTCGCGGTTCAGGCCAGTCGAATCTCCACCTATCTGCACATGAACGGTCTACCCATGGGGGATCCCAACCCCACCCCCAGGAAGTGCCCCACACCCTGCGCCTCCTTCTTCGGCTCCTGTAAGTTGACAGGTGGCTGTGGAATGTTCCACTGTTCGTGTTATCTCTTAAAACAGATCTTTCCATCATGGCTTGATATCAGGATCTGGTCCACATTTCAAGTTTTAGTTCCAGCACCTGTCCTAAAATACGTTCCACCTCATCATGTGACTGCTCCTCTTCCTCTTCCAGCTGTGAACTCTCGTTCGGCACGTGTGCTCTTCCTCCTGGTTGCCCCGGGTCACCTCGTCTTCCTCTACACCATCAACTCTCTGAGGGGTGGGCACACCACCCTGACAACCATCTTCGTTACCTTCTACCTGGCTGCTGCACTACTACAGGTACAAACACACACACATACAAAACACACTCTTTATTAAACAGAAAACGTATAATTTATTATTATTAGAGTAGCAGTAGCTAATAGCAGTGGAGGTAAGCTGGAAGTGTGCTTGTGCAGAGAGACCGTAAACATCTTAGTGAACCTATGCAGAGGAGGGTGTTATGGGTAACCGTAGGTCGCAGAGGAGCCAACATGCACACCTCCAAATCTCAACATTTTGGAGCAAGCTGATTGGTTGATCGAACTTCCTGTCAGGAAGTTTCCTCTATTTTTTCTTTCAGAGTTTGGGTGTACATTTCACACAGAACAAATGCTGTAACTGTAAATTCCTCTTAAAGACACTGCGTCCTAGTGGACACGGTACGTACAGTATATATAAGTACACAAATGGGTTCGAATCACACCCGTATACGTTAGCTTACCTGCAGCCTGAAATAAGCATAATTCCAGCTGTAGTCGCAGTAGTTATCCCAGTTGTAGTCAAATGACGGCCACCTGAGTTAAACAAGTTCAAGAATCTGTTTTCTGTGTTTTTGCATTCACTGCAGACGGTGGTGAACAGTGATCTAAACCTTGTTGTAGGACTTTAGGATCAAGTAGCTACTTCTCTAGACAAGGAAATAGTTCTCCAACAATAAGGGTGGAATACTCTTTAATTAACATAATAATTGACATTTTCCCAAATACATTCAAGTATGTTATTGCAACTAGCCTACTATTTATTTAAAATGATGTGTTCATGGGTATCCAGCATTGGTTGTGAGCACATGTAAACAATAACATAGGTTTTGTGATATTAGCTAAATTATAAATATCGTCACCTTGGAATTATAAGGTTCTATCTGACATTTTTGTCTAGAGTTTAACAATTTAAGAGTGGTGCCTGTAACTCCTACGATGTCTTTTAAACGGCAGATTAAAGTACTGTGGTCTACTGTGTCAAAAGCAGAGCTGAGGTCCAGAAGAATCAGGGCAGACACTTCACCAGCATTAGCAGCAAGAAGGAGATCATTGGTTACCCTAAGTAGAGCAGTCTCAGTGCTGCATTTTTCTCGAAAACCAGATTTTTCAAAAATATCGTGTTGGCTCATGTGGGCAGTTAATTGTTTGTGTACAATTCTTTCTAAGATCTTTGACAGAAAAGGGAGTTTGGAGATTGGTCTATAGTTGTTCATTACATCACAATCTAGACTTTTTTTTGAGAAGAGGTTCCACAAGAGATGGTACATAACCAGTCGTTAGTGAACTGTTGATGATGGAAAGCACAATTGGAAAGATATGTGCTAAGACCTCTTTGAAGAGTCTGGATGGGATTGTATCTAGATGACATGAAGAGCAGTTCAGTAGACTTGGAGAGAGATTAAGTCAAAAGAGGTGAGTGGGACTGTAGGTGTGTGGGTAATATTAAAGTTACAGGTCTGTGGTAGAATCTGATTCCTAATGTTTTCAATTTTAGCAGTAAAGAATGTTGCAAACTTTTCACATGCTTCTGATGAATGATAAGAGAATTAGTCATTTGTAGGACCAGCAACAACATGTTCAATAGTTCTGAACTATTCTGAATATTCAGGGATTGTGGTGGCTTTCAGCAATGATATTGGAGAAATATGTGTTTCTTGCAGTTTTGACGGCAGAGTTGTAATTGGACATTAGAATTTTCAATTGAGCAAGATCGATCCCGAGTCTGCTGTGTCTCCACTTACGTTCCATTGCCCTGCATTCCTTCTTTATTTTCCAAGTACGATCATTTAACCAGGGGGTGCCAGTTGGACCAGTTTTTCTTTTGTTTTTTAAGGGAGCAATTTTGTTAAGAATGCCCACACAGAGTGAATTGAACTGATCTACTAAACTCTCAAGGGAATTTTCAGCTGTGAAGCCTTTGCATGATTGGTCGAATTCCCTAATAAACATGGCTGAGGTTGAGGAATTTATAACACGTCTCTTTAAGCAAGTGACTGGGGCATTATTTATTATCTGCTTATTTGCAGATTTGTCAATAGACCATACATGTCTCTGTGAAATGCGGGCAGGGATGGGAATAGCAGCACTCTGAACATTCCACAAGGGGGAGGCAGTTACAGGAATAGCAGAGACGGTGACTACCATGCAGGTAGGGGGAGCTAGAGGGGAACACTGAATCATTCAGGATCAGCTGTTCAACGGCCACTCCACAAAGAGTTAAAACATTTAGGAAAGGAAAATTCCACCCTTAAACACTGTTTCAAATCTAACCCTAACCCAGTATGGGTACAGTTTATGTAGAAATATTTCAGGGAGATCTCACAAATGCTGGAGGTTTTATGAGGACTGGTTAAATTTTGATTCATTCTTGTGATTACAAGATTGTGAATTCCAAGAACCACTGTAAAATTGGCTATCCCCATCATGTAGTAAACCTTAGCCGAGTACGTAAGTAAACCTAGACTTACAAAATGCAACAGGTTATCCCAATACTGACCTGTCTACATTAAATACAGCCTTGCTTTAGATGCTTTTTGAGAAGAGCAAAGTGATCCTCTGTGATTCCTGTTAAAAAAGTTTGCTTCTGCTTCTTCTTCCTCCAGGTGATAATCCTTCTCTACCTGGCAGACTGGATGGTCCACTGGATGTGGGGCCGAGGCATGGACCCCGACAACTTCTCCATCCCCTACCTGACGGCTCTGGGTGACCTGCTGGGGACCGGCTTCCTCGCCCTCTGCTTCCACATGCGCTGGTTCATTGGGGACAGAGACTCTAACGTGGGCAACTGAATGCATGCACAGACTCACACACAAAAAACAAAACAAAAATTCACATACTGTACGCTTGCACACACGTACAGTGACGAACATCACCTGTATGCCTGAACCTTATTTGCAACTGGACATCGTCTACAATAAAAGGGCTAATCTCCTGTAGGGCTCGGACTGATGGTATAGAGCACTCGTAGGGCAGTAGAGTTTTATCTTCAGGATATCAGGGCACTGATGCACCACAGCAGCAGCCCAGAATCCAGACAGTATCTGTGTTTCACCTTAGAAACAATGGAAACACATATCTCCACCTCATCCACTGAACAAAACTCCACCTGATGGATCCAGCCCCACAGACTACACCACTCCTCCTTTATTTTACTTAATAACTGAGTCCTACTACTTTTGCTATTGTTATACTATTGACAATGATTATTATTGTTGGTAAATAATGCATTTGATATGAAACGATATCTATTCTATGTGCAGGGCCAGTCCTCATTATTTTCAATGGGGACGTTAGCCTTCCCGTTTATAAAGATCAAGTTTTAACACTTGAAACCAAGATGACAAAAGTATATCCAAACAAGCCTAGAATGCTTAATCACCAAGTGCTATGTCATACAGAATGAATATCACATGAAATGCAAATCTAATGTGTCTCATTTCTGATTTAGTAGAGTGTATAGGGCTCGCTGTTCTCTCTGTTTCCCTTTGGCCTTGTGACAGTAGGAAACCACAGGGGACTGGACCACAAACGTAACAAGCTAAGTCACTTTTGGCATCGCTCCCATCAGTGGATGGCTTAATTTGAGTCAGAACAGGAACAGGATTGTAATTCCCGCGTTTACTTCCCTTCAATTGTGGGCTCGAGAATTAGGATCAGATCTGAGGTCAGATCACAATCCAACAAATGCTTATGTCAGCCTCTACAAGAACGGATTTACCTCTGATTTTATTTATAAGTTTCTGTTAATGAGGATTGATAATTTTATTCCTCAAACTTCCTCTCGAATCCACAGAGGTTACACTACTTCCTTTATTGGCCAAATCTACTGAAAACTGCCATTATGAAATGTCCTGAATAAGATTCGTTGTTTGAGCAAACACATAGAACCAGTGGGAAATAGTATGTGGAAAATGGCCGGACAACTTGCTGTTTGTTGCAGCACACTGTGGTTTTTTTTTGTGGATGCCAAGAGGTTAGAGAGGTCTTATTTTGCCGCAAGCTATTCCAGGTGAGAATAGCACCAGTCCCCCTGTCTGAAACCATCTGCCAACTCTCTACTGGAGCAGGCTAGTTGTTGTGTTGCCCAAGCCAGGCTTACAGTAAGTGACAAGAGGTTCAACATGCTGCAACGCACTGGAAACAACCTGCAGAGCCCAACCACCTGAACGGCATTGTGCTCACACATGGTACAGAGTGTGAAGGTGTGTTAAGTTGCCTTAGCCAGGATGTGCACAGTCTGATACCTGATGAAAGGTATTTGTGTGGATATTTGATATCTTTAGATCTTTCATTTGACAATTTCGATTCCCACAAAGCATTTAGATGTTAGAAGTTGAAGCAATAAATCTTTCCAATGAAAGACAGACCAATGAAGTTGTTTGAGGTTGGTTAACAGTTAGGTCACAGTGGCTACAGGAAGTTGTGGCAAAACTTTTTTAGTATTTTAGTGTTGGTACAGGTTTTCATTCGGTAGCCTGTAGATTCAGATTCAAAAGATCAGCTTAGTTCTCAAAGCTGTCTGAGGGTCCAGTCAAACCAGCGTTGATAAAGGCCCGGTCACACCAGCATATAAAACAGCTTAATTCAGCGGCTAAATCAATTCGCTTCAGTGGAGTCACCGCGGCCAGTGGATTCACTCGTGGGGGTGAAGTTAATCAGCGCTCATTTTCCGTATTGAGATCAACTCAAGTGAACTTGCTGACAGTGCTGACCCTAGAGGGACCAGAGAGGAGAGTCCAAAATGGAGGTAGCTATCATAGCTTATTAGCTGTGGTAGAAATTCATCTTTTAAATGAACTGTGTGAAGTTATTGCTAACGAGCTTACTGTCAGTTAGCAAGTCTCGTTAGCTTAGAGACTTAGAGAACTTTTATCAGTAACTCTTTCTTGAATTACATTATGTAAAATCCTGAGAACAAAATATCAAGGGGGAGTAAAAGGCACAGTAGATAGCAAATAGAAAGAAACTCGGAGAGCTATTGTGACTGACTAGCACTAGCTTGTTTCCTGCTTGTTAGCGTGCTATCTGCATAGAGGTTTACGTAGAGTTTGACTTGATGAATTTTGACATGTGAATTCACACTCACTCATTGACCAGGTGTCTTGACAGTGCTGACCATATAGGAAACCAGAGGTAGCTAACATATTAGCTGCGTCACATCATCCAATTTTACACATCTCTGCTCTGCAGAGGTATAAACCAAGAGATGCACCTGTTTCCTTTGATTTAACTGGTTAGTGACCACCAAGGTTCCACCACCTATTTCTCGAGGACACACAAATTCATTTTGCTGAGCTAGTTTCTGGTGTGACCGGGCACACCGTTTTTTTTTCAGAATCTGTAGAGTGGGTTTGAGTTATGTAAAAATGTGTTGATGTTTTTTTGTTGTCACACATAAAAATGATAAAATGTAGTAATAATCTCTCACTATTGACTGGACGATGTTTAATCAAAGGGCAAAATCTTAGTCACACATTGGTTTAACCTTAGTGCGTACACACACACACACCAACTATCTGCCACCAGACTATAGGGACTCAGCTGACCTGCGCTAACTCTTTCTTTGAGGGCTTACAGGTGAGGAGGAGAATGAAAAAAAAAAAAAGTTGGGAGCCATTTTGACAGACTGTACCGAGTACAGCTGTTGGCCCAGAGGCAAAGCCCAGAGTCTTAGGGGAAACCTGCATGTGATGCTTGACTTATCCGGCGCTTGTCAGACTTCTGTGCTGTTTCGAAGGGGCCAGCAGAATGCATGTGCAGGGCACATAGTGTGAATGTGCAAAACTTGATTATTTTATCTGTTAAAAATCTGTTGTTTTGGTCTGATTTTTTTTTAAATGTGTCAGTTATGTTAAACTTTTTTCTATTCCTTTCCTCCTTTCCCTAATCTTTTTAACTCTTCATGATTATTGTTTTGTGTCATGAATTTTATCAAACAAACCACCACTGTAAAGATGAAGCAACTTCTCCACGCTGGTCAAATGCACAAAGTACTGTAATCTGCAAAACGGACACCAGAGGGCACCGCAGGGATTCTCTTAACTGTTCAGCTTCTCAGTGCATCTCCGTGTCCTCTGGATTTAAACCCACACGTCTGCCCAGAGTGACATTTCTTTTGTCTACTTTTGTCTCTACAGCGTTTGACTTGTTGTAACAGTTGCATCCTTCCATGTGTTCACTCTCAGTCTGTATCCTCCACTCTCTTACTGAGCAGGTGCCAGCATTCTGCCTCTATGTCCATGGAAAGTTGTGAATACTTCTATAAGGGGGCAAGTAATGCTTTGTCTATTTATTTTTAAGCACACAAAGCAAATTGTACATACTATATTTATTTTATATATAAGGTTGTTTATTTTGTCATTTCATTTTGGCTCTGTTTCTTTGTCACCATGTTGTCTTTTTTTCTCTTCTCTTTGTTTTTTTTTTTCTTTGCAAAAGGCCAGTAGAGCTTTTTGATGCTTGCCGCAATAGAATGGCGGTGACGCTAATGAATAGCACAGTGCCTAATACCAGTCTTTACACACCTCACACATATGCACACACATCCTGTCTCACACAGGGAAAGCATACTCATAACACGTAGAATGGCCTTAACCTATCAGAGCCCAGCTCAGCTACCCAAGCTAACCAATCAGGAGCTAGGTTCGCCACAGAGTAGCGTATCTTTAATTAGCTTTGATTAATAAGATGTACAGTAAGTTGATTATGATGTGTAATGTAATAATGACTTTATATGATGTGCAGTGGAGAGGAGGGCTGGTAGCAGCAGTTACAAGCTTTTGGTCACATGAATCTGCAAAAACGAGGACTTAGAGGCTCAAAACCCTCCGCAGGCAGGTTGTACAGGGCATCTGAAAAGTCTGGAGTCAAGTTAAGCACCAACAGAAGTAAGAGTTTAACCCACAAACACACCAGAAAACCTGAAAAATAAAAGTGCAACATGGCAAAATGCACTATGTCGCTTCTCCTCATGATTCCAGATGTTTCCCCGTGTATAAAATCCCCAGCCTTTAAAACCCTTCACCCACTTACTGCCTTGTTAACCTCAGTGCTACAAACCCTTGAGCCCCTGAACTCACAGGGAACCTCGTAGATCCTCAGGCTGCCAGCATCCACATCACGATGGAGCCTTTGATTCCGACTCTTCCACCTGTCCCAGTCAGAGAAACTGATGTAAGAACATCCGGTAACCTGTGCAGTGTTCCTGGGGCCGAGGTCTTTGCATTCTCTGTGTTCTTCTTGTAAAAGCCCTCCCTCTGTGAGGCTGGAGGAAGGCTTTCTCCCTGCAGGACTTTGTAAATTGCTGGAAATAAAGGACTATATTATTTCATACCACTCCTGTTTTTGTCAGCTTCTACTGTAAATGTGTCGTTGATCTGACAGGATCAATGCACTCGAGTCTGCTCATCTTTTCTCAGTACAGATGTTAGTCAAGAGCTAGTCAAGAATTTATTTTGAATTTAAAGCATGCAAAAACTGAATGTTTTGGGGACAGCAGAAACAGGCTGTGACCACAACTTTAGCACTCTTTAAGTTGATATGTTGAACTTGTTAGCAAACAGTTGCCTATTTCCACATCCAGCAGTTACAGACAAGGCAACATGATCATTCATTTCTATCCACCTGATGAATCTAAGTCCAGTATTCCCTCTCTGTTAGCTCTGTTTTTGGTCTCTACCAACTCCTGAGGTAAATATCTGCTCCAATAAAGTTTTATAATTCTGACTGAATTAAAATAGTTATTATAATCACAGATCACAGATTAGAAACCACCTTCCCCTCCTCCCATCCTGAACCATTACAATATCCTATACTACAGTCTACTCGCTTCAGTCTGATCTTCAGTCACTACCTCCTCTTTCTCTCTCTGGCTTTCATACATTAGCCTTTTTATTAAATAGCAGACACTAGAGCAATGAAAGTACATGTGGGGTTGACATGCAACAAAGGCTGTGATTCCAAGATTGATGTCTTAAACCTGTAGGCCTCCAGGTCGCCCAACATTAAGTCATATTTTTGATCAAAATTTGGAAGGAAATTAAACCACATGGGCAGGTAGCCAAGCCTTAGTTTCACTCTTCCTTTTTTTATTCAGAATATTTGTAATAGTTCAAATGTTTGGGGCATATTAAAAGAAATTAACTCTTGAACCTTGACCCTTAAGGTTAACTATGTGTTAAAGTGCAGATGAAAATCACTGTCTCACTGTGGATTTTTCATGTAAAATCTTACACTTGATGCCTTTACAGTGAGTATATTCATTGTAATATGAGTGTTTCCAGATCCAACAGTAAGTGGCATTGCAAACTACTGTTTGGACTTGGCAGTAAAATATAATGTTGACCTCCAACAATGATGTTGAACAGGTTATGTTTCATCATGGATACAAATATTTAATCATTACAGTTAAATAGATACAAAATAGAATAAGAGATAAGAGATTGAATAAAATATATAAAATCTTTAAATACACTGAACCAGTTTCAAACATAGATGGGTGCAAACAAGCCACAGATAGAATAGAGGAAAGGATCAGCTTATAGGAGCAGTAGGAGCTTCTTTAACAGGAGATGAGCAGAGGGTTGACGCTGCTGGTATGACACCCTGAAGATGGAACCAAGAGTTTCTCTCTGCTCTCTCCTGCTTCATCATCCCCTCCGTTCCCAAGGAGATCCCTGGAGGACAGCCGGACACAGAGGGCGTCAGCTACCTGCAGGACCTGAGACGGACCTGGATGGGGAAATTGCAAAGTACCAAGGGAAATTTAAGCAATGAGCAACACTGAAACATGAATACTTGGACAAGTGGAAGAGGTGGAACAGACTTACTGTCTCCACTCCTGCTGCACACGTCCAGAGTGTCCATCACAATCTTGCCCAGGACCCTGCGGGACACGTTCTACAGAGAGACAGAGAGGCGGTTTACTCTGCTGTACTGACTTTCTTCACGTTTATTTCATAATATTTATTTAATATTGAACACTTTGGTGTTCCATAGAGCAGGACATACAAAAGGACAAACTCAATTCTAATCCACATATGCACATGGAAATCATTGTCACCATAAACACACAACATTTTGTATTATCTTTATTCCTGTAAACAATGTGTCCTTTCAAAATAAAGTAGCATTTAAGAAAAATTATGAAATAATAGATGTTGAAGGAGTCCACCTCATTATCTTTAAACATATGAAAAATATTTGTCTCTGTAACATCACCATAAGCAAAACCACAAAGGTTGACAGCTTTACTGCAAAGTATGCCGTTTGAGACATTACAGTACCAGAGAAGGTAAACCGCTGATGGCATTTTAGAACATTTTGCTACATAAAGGGGGGAAAGGGAACTAAAATCAGAATTTGCCTACTGTCTACATATTAACCCTGATACTCATATCAATAAAAACTCCAATAAACCTCAATAAAAACACAAATTGTGGAGGCATTCTGTGCATGGCCAACTGGGGTAGAATAAACACTAGATGGCACTAAAGAGGTGTGTGTGTGTGTCTGTCTGTCTGTCTGTCTGTCTGTCTGTATGTGTGTGTGTGTGTGTGTGTGTGTGTGTGCGTGCGTGCGTGCGTGCGTGTGTGTGTGTGTGTGTGTGTGTGTGTGCGTGTGTGTGAAACTTGTTGCGCAGCTGCAGCAGCAGTGTGAGAGCATCTGTGAGTTTCTCCTCCAGCAAAGACAGAAGGGTCTTTTCTTTCTCCTCTAGCCTGGTCTTGTCCTCCTCTTCCTCAGGCCTCTGGCCAACAGGAGGAGGGACAAATTAATGCAAACGAGCTCCGAAACTATGTCTACAGTATTTGAGTCAGATGAGTCAACATTAACCAGCTTCTGTGGAGCACTACAGTCTGTCCCTCCTGGTTTGACTTGATCAGGGGAGCAACTTCAAAAACAGTCCGGTTCCAATATGATCTCTGTTGAAAACTAAAGGTCAACCAAGAAGCTTTAGTTCAACAAACATATTTCAGTGTCAGAGCATGATGATGGGTGAATCAAACCTCAAAAGCCAAAGAG
This sequence comes from Macquaria ambigua, assembly GCA_008360985.2. Lineage (NCBI taxonomy): Eukaryota > Metazoa > Chordata > Actinopteri > Centrarchiformes > Percichthyidae > Macquaria > Macquaria ambigua. The sequence continues at coordinate 26,641 of VMKM01002153.1, read as the reverse complement.
ACTCAAGATATTAGCTTAGGGCACGTGATTGCATCTTCCTTCTTTTAACTGGGCAACAGTCTAACTTGAAGTTATCCAGCTGAATGAACCATTATGTAAAACACTTAGGTTCTTTAATGGTGATATATAATCTGAGCATTACAGTATTAATGTGGCTTGTTTTTCCTGACATTTGTCTTTGATTTGTCCACGGCTCAGACTTTTCTTTCTTACCTAATCTGACACTCTGCCTCCAGAGCTTTAAAACAGTTTGCCCCTTAGTCTGCACTTGAATCCATTCAACATCTTAACCAAGTTTCCCATCATCAACATCATCATCATGATCTCTCTCCCACCTTTTCTGTTTCAAAGCGCCTGCTTCCCTCCGGTTGCTCTTGGTTTTGTCCCGTCCAGCTGCAGCACCCCCTGCTGTCTTTAATAGTGCTGATGAGGTTTTTATCACGCAGCTGGTGGACCACATGCTTCTGACATCTGGAAGAAGAAAAAACCTGACATCTGACATTTGGACTGGAAAAACATGTACACAGTGGTGGTGCACGTGTATTGGATGTTAGCTAACCCTTTGCCACAGCCGTGCAGATGGCCGGCGTGCTTCTTCACCTCCAACAGGCTGCACTGTCCTCCCTCCCTCACCCCCCTGTCGTCCTCCTCTTCATCAGAGGCAGCTCGTCCCTCCACTGCTCTCTGCAGACACTCTGCATCTGCAAACAGCGGTGGTAGTTACCTTACTGGCTCGATGACATTTCACTGGTCAAGACTCCACACACCACAAGTTACCTTTAATGCTCTGTGTGTCTTGTAGACCCTCGCAGGTAAAGCACAGGTGTAAGTGATAACATTAAAAATGACTGCATTCCATTTAGGTGAGCTGCTTTCTGGTGTTGTGCAGGCTGGCTTAATGGGACACTTGATGGAAATGAGCCATTGTTAATGAAATATGTTTCACCTGCTCTTCCTGCTGTAAGTCAAAATGTGTGCTGTGAAGAAGGTCTATTGCAAAACAAACGGGGGTGAAGGCAGTTGCGAAATGTTGTTCCCCATTGGAGGGAAAACTGCAGTTCAGTTAGAACACACTCCGGACTCCTAAAGTGATTCATTAGGTTTCCAGTCACTCACCTGTCTTGCTGCAGGCGTCTTCTGCTCTGATTGGGTTCATTTGATGATGGGCGGGGTCAGGGATGCAGGTGCAGCAGGATCTGAGGGTGGCAAAGGTATAGAACATAGCTCAGATATATCAGCTAATACCGTGGACTGAGGCTGTGCCACCCTTTGATAAGAGTCATGTAGAGGCTATATGTGAACTATGTGCACAACTTTTAAAACAGTGATACACAATTTCTTTGGCCAAAACTGACATCGTCACCTTATATAAGTGTTAGCAAACAGTTACTTATTTCCACCTCCAGCAGTTCCAGAGCAACATGATCATTCATGTGGAGTTGTGTTTGTGTCACCTGATGAATCTAAGCCCAGTATTCCCTCTCTGTTAGCTCTGTTTTTGGTCTCCACCAACTCCTGAGGGAAATATCTGGCTCTTTAGCTGCTAAATGCTCCACTATGTTCACCAGCTTATCTCTAATTGTGTCTGTCTGCTGTTTGCTGCTGAGGAGGTAGTGTACAGTGGTTTCAGCAGCTGCCTGTAGCTGCTTGAAATGAGGTTGATGAGAGTGGTGAGAACCAAGTAAAGGTGTGTAAAACCAAAACAATGAGCTGAAAGACCATAACATGCTGTAGCGCTGAGGGGAACTGCAGAGGTGATCATCCTCTGAGGGTTCATCACTACACAGGACACCTTTCACATTTCACACAGTCATCTGATTCATTGCTAATACAGAAACGTGTCAAATGTTTCTTTGACAGCCATCAGAGCAGGTTGAACTATTTTTTAATGCACTGTGGTGCAAATTAAATGATCTGGTCAGTGTGGAGTAAAGAAAGAAAGTCTTTGTTAAACATTAATGCACTAGTGTTTGTTGAAGGTTAACCCCCTCTACTTTTACCCAACACGTGTATGTAACTTAAGCTGCTGGCTTTAGTGCATTGAATTTCAAATCAGTAGAGCACAGAGGCAAATGATGTGTAGACACGCATATGCACTTTCCTCCAGACCACACACAGTGTTTGCACCTGTACTGGTGTAGTTCAGCCTCTAGCTGGGTGATCCTGGACTGGAGCTGTGGCACAGACTGAGCCTGTTCCTGGATCATCCGAACCCGCTGAAGCCCCAAGCTCAGAGCCTCCCTGGCCTCCTCCGCCCGCCTCCTAATGGAGATCATCCAAGATCATCAGACCATTCTGCTAATATCTATCCATTCAACATCATTCAGTCAGCTTAAAAGAACTCCAACCTGATCTGAGCGTTCTCTTTCCTCAGTGCACACTCCACCCCCTGAAGCTTGCGCACCTCCTGGTACGCCCATCGCAGCTCCTCCTCCAGACGCTCATTGAATTTGATGGCCTCCTCCAGCTGCCCATCACGTGAGGAGCGGATCAGCTTCAGCTCCCTCAAAAGGGGGTCTCTGGTGTCCCGTCTCCTTGCCACCCTCCTCGTCCCGTCTCCTCCAACACCACTGCACTGTCCTTTAATTCTGTGTGTGGGTACCAGCTTTCCCTGTATGAGGGTGATGGAAGTTGTGGGGATTGAAACTGTGGATTTGAAGCTGGACGGAGAAGGGAGGGTGCGACTCCTGTCCCGTTGGAGTGCCACCTCCAGGGCCAGGCAGCGAGCATCGCTCCCCTGCAGTGCAGAGCGGAGGTCCTCCACCAGCTCCCTCAGAGCTGCCACCTCATCTGGAGAAGAAGAAGAAGAAGAAGAAGAAGAAGAAGAAGAAGAGGAAGAGAGGAGAGGGGAGGAGAGGAGAGGAGAGGAGAGGACAGGAGAGGAGAGGAAAGGGGAGGAGAGGAGAGAAGAGGAGAGGACAGGACAGGAGAGGAGAGGAGAGGACAGGAGAGGAGAGGAAAGGAGGAGAAGAGAGGAGAGAAGAGGAGAGGAGAAGGGAGGGGAGGAGAGGAGGAAGAAACTGTCAAACTTGTGGTGAAAGTGAAACCAAGTAACTGGTCATTTCAAGTATGTATGGATCAATATTTTGATCCAACTACAGGAACACAGAACAGTGTTTCAGTTAAAATGCTGATAAATTCTCTGTCCTCTCAAGCTGATGTCCTACAATACTTCAGTCCTCACTTTGTACACTTTTTATAGACTACTGCTTTTTCAGTGAAACTAAGTACATTTACTCAAGTACTGTACTACTGTAAGTTTGAGGTACTTGTACTTTACCTGAGTATTTCCATTTTATGCTACTACAGAAGCCTATTTTAGAGGGAAATATTACATTTATTTGACAGCTAGTGTTGCTTGAAGAGATCTTACACATGATAAATCTGATGAACTGTTATAGGTGAAACTAGCGTCAGTGTATCAAATAGCTGAAATGATCTCCTCTAACAACTACAACATACAACGCAGCTTACACTTTGACATCAGTAATAATAATCCAATAATAGAACATGTACTATAGTATAACACTCACAGGGACTGTTTTTCTGCAGTGAGTACTTTTGATGATAATACTTACATACTTTTACTTAAGTAACCTTTTGAATGCAGTAATTTTACTGGTAATGGAGTGTTTGTAAAATGGGTACAGTACCTGACTCGCGGTCGTCTGCGGTTCGACCTTTAACTGATCTGTTAACGGGTCCATTCTGGTCCCTGGTCAGATCAAAACTCACACATTTTCTTCGTCTGACACGCGGCCAGCGGAGCCGGATCTGTCGCTCCACCAGCTCCGTGTCCTCAGTAAGGGGCAGGCGCCAGGCACTGTCCCCAGTACCTCTACGAGCGCTGCGCACACGGAAATACCCACAGAGCCGCGAGTGGAAGTCTTTAAAGGACAGCTGGCAGGGCAGCCCAGAACACACTTCCCTAGACTCTTCATCTTCTTCATGTTTTTCCCCATCTTCAGTCGCTTTCTTTGCTTTCATCGTCCTCTTTCCTCTGGTGAGTCCCAGCACGACGCACAGCGTGGTGAAATCCTCCGCCGACACCGTATCGTCCCGGTTGGGATAGGCCAGGTGGTGGAAGACCTCCTGCAGGTATTGGTCTATTCCACTGGCCAGGACGATGATTTCGTTATCCACGCCGGGATCGGGGCAGTGGTGATGGGCCAGGGCGCTCCGGAGCCACTCGCTTTTACGCGCTGCTCGCGGCGAGGGCAGCACGCGCGACAGGGCCAACGCAGGGCGCTCCATGACTGTACATAAACTAGGGGTTTCTTCTAGATGTGTCTAAATATAAATCAGATTACGGAAATCAGCATCGGATGTGATTCCAAAGCAGAATTAGACTAAAACACATCCCGGTGCGGTTTAACGCTGCATAATTCCCTGGAAACCTCACCTTGGATTCCTTCCCGGCGCATCACGTCAAGATCTGATCCCCTCGGGTGAGACTATAGTCCCACTGCACCGACTCCACCCTTTCGTGTGCACACTCTCATTACAAACATACATTACAAAAATGGATCACGTATCAAGTATTGCCAAAGCCATATCTGTCTCACAATGTTCCTCCACAGGGAGCACTGAGCAATTCCTCTTTGTCTGATAAATGATCAGCTTTATGTCATACAAGTGAGTTTGCAAGTTTTTGAGGTAAATGGTGTTATCTGCAGAGACTCAGGGCATTTAGTGGCACCTGTCATCCACAACAATCCAGAGAGAGTGAGTCAGGGTGGGTTTCAGCTTGCACCTTTACCAGAATGAATCTTAAGTGATGTGACTCAGCGCCTGTGTGGCAGCAACAATAAAATAAGTAAAATGACTCCTGAGACGCCCTCTGTTCACTACCATCAGGCGCTCATACCTTCACTTGGAAGTCAAGAGTGAATTTGTTTCCAGGAAACTGAGCAACTCCGGAAATACCTTTCCCCACCCTGACCACCACTTGTCACACACCTGACAGCCAAAACAAAGAGAGCGTCTTGATTACACTGACTCGACCATAGCACACAAATTACACATGAATTACACTCCACTGCTGCTCTTAACTAGCAGCAGTGGAGAGAAAAGTAATCAATGAAACATTTATCATTCATCAAGCAAAAACACCCAACTTTAGCAGCTTTCAGCTTCTCAACAGTGAGGATCTGCTGCTTTTATGTGATTATACTGTAAATTCAGTATCTTTGGGTTTTGGATTGTCCCCTTTGGTTCTGGGAACTTTATGACATTTTATATACAGATACGGCATTACACCAAAGACAAAGAGAGCTGAGATGCATGTAACTGAAGTCCAGCAAGTACAAATAGGATTTGCACACACATACTGTATATTCCAGATATGCTCTTTTAACTCCATCCTCAGCGGTTGCATACTGGCTGAAATATGCATTTTACTCCCCGATTGAACATGGAAACTAAAAACACAGAATTAAAAGAGCATTCTGATAGATCTGTGCTAAATAGACCCAACAAAATTTGTTGCTGAGAGTTAGATGAGAAGATCAATACCTCTCTCGTATGTGTCCATTAAATGATTGATGAAGCTACATCCTGCAGCTGGTTAGCTTAGCTTAGCTTAGCATAAAGACTGGAAACAGGGGGAAACAGTTAGCCTGGCTGTGTCCAAAGGGGACAAAATCCACCTACCAGCTCCTCTAAAGCTCCCTGACTAACACGTTATATCGACATAACAACGTGTTGTGGTTTTACGAGGGTTATGTGCTGGACTAGTTCTTTGGCCATATGCTATGACCTCCTGGAGTCTTGTCATCACCATGAGGTTGCCAGGCAATCAGTAGAGACTTCTCATCTGACTCACATGAGCTCACAGAGGGAAACCTCAGATATTGTTTAGTCTTTGTTTTGGTTTCCTGCATTAATCTGAATATGGCTGAAGTGCAGCGCTCACAGTGACTCACTCATCTGGGGCCTTTACCTCGGGAAAGGTGTGTGAGTGTATTCCTTTCAGTCTGTGCTACTTGTATGTATGTAGTCTCTCAAACACATACAAATTGTCCTGAAGAAGACATAAAAAGACACTTATCACCTGTGGCCTGTTTCACAGACATGTGGAGGCAGGCAGATCAGTTCAGGGCCTCTGGCTGCGTCTTGGAAACAATGTTTTTCCTTCCAGGCTGCCGGGAAGAATCTGTGATAACACAGTCAAGGTCAAGGTATGCACTACAGCCAGTCAATAAAAACTACTGTATACTCCTCAGTTGGTGTCCATCATACAGCAAACATAAGAATCATCTACAGTTTTGTAAAATCATTTTTACATGGTGTAAATGCATGGTAATAGACTCTATTTTCATCAGGTGAGTTTATATTGCACTACACTACAAAACTGCCCACACATACAATGCCCACCCACAGGGAATAAGTTATTGAAGCTATTACAGGTAACTGTCAGCTGTCAGGAGGTCAGTCAAACCTGCAGCTACACATCCATTCCCAGCTGCAGCAAAAAACAAGAAATGGGTTCATGCACATCAGTCGTCACTTGAGGGTTTTCATTCATGAAGATAATTCTAGCTGCAGTGTGTGAGACCCTCCCTCTGTCCTCAATGGTATTTGGAATTAAAGCTCTTGTTTCTCCATCAATATGTGTCCATAAAGAGCACAGGCTTACATAAATCACATAATAGGTGTTTTGGTAAGGGTAAATGCTCACATTATCTGCTCTTCCTATGTATGTGTGTGTGTGTGTGTGTCCTGCAGCCTCCCTGTGAGAGTCCTCCAGCTGCTGCCTGCTCTGGGTGAAAGGACCTGATCTGAAAATGAAAGGATGGGCAAGAAGAGGGGGCTGTAAATAAAGGGGTGTGTCTGTGTGTGTATGTGTGTGTATGTGTGTGTGTGTGTGTGTGTGTGTGTGTGTGCGTGCTCATTCATGCATGCCCGACTGTCCTGTTGTTCACCTTTGGGAGGAGGAGTGAGGCAGTATCTGCATTGATAGGAGTTGGGTTAAGGCTTTGTGTTGTCTGCCATATGCTCCTCTGAGGGTCAACAAAAAGACAAATACAGCCACACACTCCCAACACACACACACACACACACTCACACATCTACCACCTCTTTGAAGTGGTGACGCTGACCGATATGCTGAGGGCTTGTCCTGGTTTAATCCTGCAGGGATGTGAAGGTCTCTAAACGTGAGGTCACACATGTTAACCTACTGGCCAGCTTTTGGTTGTCCTCTCACTTCTTTATTGATCTGTGATAATTTCCTGTGACACCCTGCATGTTTCAGGACTGAGCCACATGTCAAAGACAGAATGAGGGTTGCATAGTTTCTGTATAGTATCACATGTGGCTGTGCAAAGACACAGTTTCTACAGGGGCTGTATACCCATCCCCCCTTGTCTCATTGTGTCTCATTTGGCTGTATTTACTCACTGGCTAAACATTTCATTAAATACAGGATAATGCTGGGGTCAAATTAAAGCAAATTAACTCCAAAACGTAGCAAATGTAGCAGTAGTGACAGAAAAAGTCAAATCCTGTACGTAAGTACCACAACAGTACTAGAGTATGAAACAGTCAAATGTACTCACGTGTCAAAAGTAAACATATTCATTACGAAGAAGAGGAGAGTTAGTTTTGCTTTTGTCTCCTATTTCTAACTTTGGGGATTTTCATACTTTCAGATCAATTGACAAAAGAAAGGAAAGAAATCACCTCTAAAGCCATCAGATAAATGTAGTGGGGGAACAACACACAACATTTCCCTCTGAAGTATAAGAAAAACATCTCTTTAAACGTCTCTTTAAAAGTGAAATACTTAAAGCTGCAATAACTGACTTTTTGGCCACTTGGGGGCAGCGGAAACAAGCTGTAAACACAACATCTGACATATTATCACCTTAATTTAACATTTAAACATCTAGCGGATACAGAGCAACATTAACATTCATGTTTCTGTCCACCTGATGAATGTCAGTCTGGTATTCCCTCTCTGTTAGCTCTGTTTTTGGTCTCCACCAACTCCTGAGGGAAATATCTGGCTCTTCAGCTGCTAAATGCTACACTATGTTCACCAGCTAGTCTCTTAACTCTGTCTGTCTGCTGAACCAAGACAGTAAAGTTGTGGGCTAGAAAACCAAAACAACCAGGTGAAAGACGCTAACACATTCTGTAGAGCTGAGGGGAACTGCAGATTTGTTGATAAGTCTCTGTGTGTTCATCACTATGAGCGAGCCCTTTCACATGCAAGTAGTCATGTGATCCTTTGTTGAAATATTTCTTATAGCTGTTTTAAGTAGCAGTACCTCAAAATGCAAAATGGTACTTAAGTAGAGTAAAGCTCTGAGACGTACCTGGTTTTATCTCAGCCCATCTTGTGTCACTGGGTTTACCAATTTGGGGAGTATATATGACCAGTGAGGATCTACATCTTCACTGTATTTTAGGGCTTACTTTGTACTTGTGCAGAAAAGTCAACAGTCATGTTTCAGAGCCACTGTATGTTACTGAACGTGTAATCCAGCTTTATTTTGTGGTTGAACAAACAGTCTTTTGTCAGCAGTGCATTAGAGTGCTTTGTTGATCTCACTACTCTGTGTGCTCAGGTGTGGCTATCTAAGTATCTGGAGTGGTACAATCGCTGACCTACATCTCTGACAAAACTCTAACTCTGAAATGTCATGGAGACTCTGAATAAGGCAGCCAACATGGGGGGAGCTGTTTTCAAAGAGGAGAGTGAAAAGAGAAAGGAATGAGGGGAAGAATGAAGAAAATGGTGTAAACGAAAAAGGCCAGGCAGTGTGGGTTTCTGATCCCGAGTAAATTATTAAGAGTCCAAAGCAGCTTTGAATCTTTGATTAAAGAAAATTAAAAATGATATTGGACTTACATTTGTCCAATAGGATAATAATGTAGCTCTGTGTCTATGTGTAAATAGACTGTTTGCTAACACGTCAGCTAACTTTAAAGGTGATAATACGGCAGGGCTGTGTGTCTGTCAGCCTCTGCAAGATGAGCTATTGGTAGGAAAATGTAATAAATGATATTTGTTAAATTGTTTTCAGTTTACAATAAAAGATTTTTGATTTAAGTAATTTGGCTGATCTGAAAATCAGTCGTACTTATTTACAATGTTTTTGGCTGAGTGATGAAGTTACACCATTGGTCAGTCGAGTGTTGGAGTTTCCCCATTGGCCGCTGCTCTTTCAAAATGAATATGCGGCAACAGTCCTCAATAACGTCCTCAGGAGGCCTTAAAGCTTTGTTTATGCTCGTGCGAGACACCGTGGTGCAGAGGTGTTTCTGCTCAACACGCTATGCGCTGCAGTATTCTCCGAAACACCAGGAGGTGCACAAACAAAACATTCTGTGAAGAAGCACGAAGTCAACGAGTGTGACTGGAAGAACACCACAGACCAAACAAAAAATCCTTTGATCTCATCCATGTTGAAATGAAAAGCCTGGCGCTGCAGTGGACACCAAGTCTCAAACATTGGGAGGTGCAGGACCATGCAACATTGACCACACACAACATGACAGTAAGAAAACAATAAAGACATTATAAACAGTAAAGTCTATCAGAGTCCTTCAGTCCAGCAAGCTCTAAACTGTCCAGATGGTCAGATGTCCTTGAATGACCTTCCATTCACTTCTTTTGTTGTAGATCATAAACTGTGCACATTGTTCAGCCACTCAAAGAACATCTGTCAACTCTGAAGCCAATCTACGTCCTCTGTGTGGGTTTGTGTCAATGTTATGAAGTTGTGTGTGAAAGTAAACACTCCTCACATGGATCGGTCCCTCTTCCCAAACATCCCAATTCATTCTAATCCTACAATCTGTGATAGATGAGGAGTGTGTCAACATGAGCCTTGACATGAGAAATTAGGTGAGACAAGAAGCAGGTTCAGAGTTCATTCTTTCCATGGAGATGTGATTTATGATCCATGTGTGTGTGTGTGTGTGTGTGTCATTGTAAACAGCACTCCACTGTGTGACAATGTAAACATTTCCTCATTCCTGAGATATCAAAGGAGCAGCGGCCCACCTTTGAGCTGTCCCATCTGTGTACAAGGTCATTTACTTATATACTTATACCGCTCACACGTGTACCTACCCACCCTCACACACACAATTTGCCAACTGCATTCCTGAGAGCCAGTGGATTAAGAGAGCAGATGAGGCATGTGGCTACAGGTAGAGCTGCAGCTCGGAGCTGCTACACACACACACTCATTGTCTGGGTGTGACACACCAACACACCCCACTGCGTCCTCTAAAACTAAAAGTAGCTCAAAATAACAAATGATGCATTCCTTGCTGTTTGCGCACCTTCATTATAGTTCCTGACATCCACAAAAAGGCATCAATAACCTCCATCTCACACACACTGACAAAAACCACACAACACACACATTTACAGTTCCACGTAATGCCTCTCCAATTATTTCAAGCCCATCAACTCTAAGAGGCAGACCGGTGCTTTGAAACAGGAAGCTGTAGCAGAGCAGACCAGGACATGCTTGTCCATGGCAGCGGTGGAAGAAGTATTCAGGTACTTTACTCATTGTTGTAAGGGCTAGGAGGGACCCCAATAAGCAGAACGACAGACTCAGTAGTAAAAGTTCACAAGCAAGTTTATTTCATTGTAGAGGGAGCCCAGGGAGGGGGAAAAACCAGGAGTGGTCCTGGACGAGAGGCGAGTTCAAACCAGAACCCAGACAGAGCGGAAACGAGTCACCGTGGAGGTCCAGGCAGACGAGGTGGAGTAGGCTTGAACGGTAGACGGGAAGCCGGGTAGGCTGGGCAGGCAGGTGGCAAGCCGAGAAGGCTGGAGACCAGGCACCAGAGAGTCTGTAGCACAGGGAAACAATTGTTAAACAGGCAAACAAGGAGTATCGCAAACTGGAGCCGTAGTTACCGCACTGGTAGACGGAACGATCTGGCAATGAGTGGAGAGCAGGACCAGGTATAAGAAGGCTGGAGAGGTGATTAGTAGATATGCCACAGCTGCTCAGGTGAGAAGCGGGAGCCACCGCCAGGCCCAGCCACGGACACTCACACGCCTACACACAAACACCAAGAGACAGACAGACAGACAGGAACAGAAGGAGCAGGGAAAACAGGATAACACAAGGGAAGGAGAGGAGAGCAGCTACAACCATGACACAAGTAAACTTAGGACTTGTGCCCCTGCAAAGGTTCTGGTTCTTCCGATACACAAATCTGTTTTTCTGACTTTTCTCTAATCTTTGCTTTTTTTGTGGAATAAAATGTTAATAATTTGGGCCTCATACACTTATTCAAATGAAACCATCTGAGAGGTTTAGAGGGGGAATCTCTTCTTGGTGGAGCTCCTAACAACTCAAAGACATCCTGAGGGGTCACAACTCAGAAAGATTGGGAAACACTCTTTTAATCTTATTTTATAAACTTATCATGTGTTTTGTAAATGTAAAATCTTAATCTGACAAGTAACTACCAACTACAGCTGTCAGATAAATGTAGTGTAGTAGAAATAACTATATTATTATTATTATTATTATTATAAGTATCAGTACCTCAAAATTGTACTTAAGTACAGTACTTGAGTAAATGTAGCCTACTTAGTTACTTTCCACCACTGGTCTATAGTAACTATTTTAATAAGTAGGATTGTTCTGTAATTTATTGATTTGTTTGTTTATTTGATCGGGACAGAGCACGTTAATGAACATCAGTATAACAATACAAGATGTAAACATGCCGGAGAGCATGAATGCTAATTTTCATCCATAGTCCCTATAGGCAGGTCACAAAAACAGAAACATTACAAGTGACAATATATAGATACAAATATACAATACACAAGTAGAGAAAGACAAAATACACTGTGCAATATACAGCTAAAGTAACACACCTGAAGTCAGCTGCTTATTCTAACAGTTGCAGAGGAGACATGGCTCTTCTTCCAGGTCACATGACAATAACATCAGACTGCAATCATTGTCTTAAAAAACCCTCAAACATTATCTGAAACCAAGTAAGTTTGGCTCAACAGGTGCACTTTAACTAATGTACTGTAGATTAGTCAAAGCTGTCATGGGGTCTGTGTTATAAGTGTGTGAGGTGACTGCTGGACCCAGTTTTCAGAGAAAGGAATATTTAGTGTAAGATTTTATAAATTCAAATTTAAGACCACTGACACAAGGCAGGCAATGCAGTTTTATTTAAATAGCACATTTCGTTGCAAGTAAACTGGATGGCCTTTACATTAAAAGGCATACAGCAAGTAACATGTAGAGCAGAATATAATAAATACAATACAATAAATTCAATGAAGAAAATATTCAAGAAAAAATACCCATCCATAAAAAATATAATGATGAACACAGGATCCACCCCACAGACACAAACCACTAACACAGTAACTAACCATGAGGCTGAGAAAACTCAAACAGTCTGCAGGGTTTTTTTAATGTGGACACAGTTAGGGCTGATCTCAGGTCATCAGGACCAAAACTAAACGCTCCCAGATCTGGATCTTAAGAAATGTACTGTGGGGGCCCAAACCATTTAGTGCACAGGAGCCAGCGAAGGGATCTGAGCGCTGTGTCATATGTTTGGCATTGTGTGAATGCATAAGGACTCTGGCTGCTGCAATAACAATGTTAAACAGATTTTTCATCTTTCGTGGCTCTCTGCTCCCAAACGGTAAACACCGCAAACGAAAATCCCCCAAACTTCCTGTGGGCTTGTTTATGTGTTCTGACACACACACACACACACACACACACACACACACACACACACACCAATGGAGAGGAGTGTGGAGTGGTTGCCTCTAGCAATATAGGCAACATGTTTGAGCAGACTGAATGTGGCCGGACGTCCGTGGTCATTTATCTCATCATTCTTTGAGATTTTAGTGACGGACAGCAGAGTCATGGTGAGTTACAGGAGCCACAGCACTGGTAGACAACATGTGAGTTCAAGTTCTTGGAAGAACATTTATCAGCACAGAGTAAGATTCTCACACATTGAGCATTAGTGGTGTCCTTAAAATCCCTCACAATGTTTAACCAAAACTCTTATTCATAAAAGAGCAGATGACACCCCATAATCGCAGGATCAAAATGTGACATCACATGTTCTTAGTCTCAAATGTATCCAGCGCTGTGGGGGTCCCTTAGGTTTTCCTTAAAGGGCTGATTTATATCCAGTACTAATACACTCCTATTAAGGTATATGGGAATGCATGAGAGTGGCTTTTTTGATTAGACCTGTGCTACATCCCACCTGAAAGGGTTTGTTCTCCAATAAAATGTAAAAACAGGAGACAGTGTTAGTCAGAGTAAAAGACAGCTTCCTGATGCAGCTGACAAACTCTGATAGCTACAGTAGTCCCTCATGTACTCATCCTAACTAGGAGTAACCCTTCTTCAAAGGCATCCGTCACTTGGCAAAGACATTTCTATGACTATACTGCCACCACCTGGCTGAGAGTTGGTTCTGCCACAGTGGAGGTTGCTTGATGTTGCAGATCAGGTTCTCTTCTATTTGTGTGCTCATTGTGCTTTTATTTTGTCTTCCTTGATGTACAGCACGACTCCACTTACTGCACAGTCAACTGAATCTGACAGAGTTAAATTGAGAGTTCATGTAAACTAATAATGTGTCTGTAGTCTTTATCTTCATGCAGCTTTCTGGAGGAGATGTCAGAGGTAGAAAATAACAATCTAAGTACAATTTAGAGATAGTGTAGAAGTCTTGTAGAGTTCACTTGTTGCATTTATCTGCTGGCTGTATTTTGTCTTTGCTGATAAAGATTCCCATGCATAAATGACCCAACAGTCGTTAGACCATAAGCATTTGGACCAGCTACAATATTTAAACAATAGGTTATCTCTCTAGACCATTCTTCAAAACCACTACATTTGACTGAGGTCGGGATTTTTGCACATATGCTATATCAATCCACATGAAGCACATTTATGTACACTGGCCTATCGTACTCTACTGTATTTTATTTCAATTTATTGTATTGTTTTTTGTACTTACTTATTTTATATAGCTTTAATTTATGTTTTATTTATTGTGCATCTTGTTAAACAGAAATTACTAAAATATGGGGAATGATAAAAAGAATGAACGGGATTAAAAGAGAGTATGGGTATCCAGTTTTAATCGACAATGAAACCACAGCTGTGACAGATGAGGAGAAAGCAGAGATGTTGGCACCAACTTTTGTTAAAATTCATGGCTCTGATAATATTAGTGAAGAGGGGCAAAGAGGAAGGGAAGCTACAATAGCTGAGAATAAGGAACTATTACAGCCGAATGAAGATACCAATGATTTAATAAATATACCATTCACAAAGGCAGAACTGAATCATGCTCTCAGGAAAGATGTCAGCACCAGGAAAAGATCAGATATGTTACATCATGGTAAATCATCTTAGCAAATCATCTAAGGACACTTTACTGGAACTATATAATAAAGTTTGGGAGAAGGGTAAATTACCACAAATCTGGAAAGAAGCTGTTGTAGTTCCAATACGTAAGCCAGGAAAAGATTGCACAAACCCAGGGAATTATAGGCCTATTGCTTTAACATCAAATGTATGCAAAATAATGGAGAGAATGATAAATGAAACATTAACTTATTATTTGGAAAGCAAAGGTTATGTACCAAAATATCAGAGTGGATTCAGAAAAGGCAGAAATACCAAAGATCCTGCTTTATGTTTAGAACATGAATTAAGGAAAGCACAGGTTAATAGGGAAAGCGTAGTAGCCGTATTTTTTGTTGTAGAGAAGGCTTATGATATGATGTGGAAGGAAGGATTATTAGTTAAACTAAGTAAATTAGGGGTTAAAGGCCTAATGTATAGGTGGATCAAGGACTTTTTGTATGGAAGATCGATTCAAGTAAGAATAGGGAAGTCTTGTTCACAAAATGTTGGTGTCGAAAATGGAACGCCTCAAGGAAGTATCATGAGTCCCTGTTGTTTTCTGTTATGATAAATTATGTTCTTCTGAATTTGGAGAATGGGATGGGATTTTCTCTTTTTGCGTATGATGAGGAAATTTGGAAGAGAGGTAGGAATTTGGAATTTATTGTGAAGAAACTACAAGAGGCTATTGTTAAAATAGAAGAATTATAAGTTAATTATAAGTCATTTAAGTGGGGATTTAAATTTTCAGTAGACAAAACAAAGACAATGTTCTTTACAAGAAAAAGAATTGGCAGTAATGTAAGACTAAAATTATATAATCAGAGAGTGAAACAGTTTAAATTTCTAGGGTTGTGGTTTGCTGAAAGAGTTACATGGGCTGTACATATTAGGAAAATAACAGACAAGTGTAAGAAAGTATTAAATGTAATGAGATGTCTGGTAGCCAGTGATGAGCTATCTGTGTATACTGGGGAGATGCTGGCAATTTTGTTAGCATTGCAATGTGTTAAGGATGTAAGACCTTTGAGAGCAGTAAAATGCTCAGATTCCAGCTCGTCATTAACCAGCTTGAAGCACAGCCATTCAGACAGCAGACCGGATGTTTTAATAGAGATACAACAAACACTATATAGAATTCAAATGATGGGGCTAAATATGGCATTTTTATGGATACCAGCACATATAGGAATCAAAGGAAATTAAATAGCAGACAAGTATGCAAAAGAAGCCACACAAACTAATCACATTGACATCACAGCACCCTTAAGTAAAACAGAAATGAAGACAACAATTAAACAAAAGTTGAAAGAAAGGTGGCAAAAGGAGTTTGAAGAAGAGAGAACAGGAAGGTGGTTCTACAGAATTCAAAGAAAAGTAGGCATAATGAGAAGCACAGGGAGAACCCGGAGAGAAGAGATGATAATATCTAGGCTGTGTTTTGGTCATACAGGGTTAAACAGTACATTATTTAAAACAGGAAAACATAATACAGGAAGGTGTGGCTTTTGTGAGCAACAAGAAACCATAGAACACGTTATGATTCACTGTCCAAAATATGAAGCTGAGAGAAGAGAATTGATTTACGGGATATTTTACAAAGAAACTCTAGGGAAGAGTGTTATCTATTTTTGTTTCAATATCTTAGGAGAACAAACTTAATAGAGAGAATATAACTTTTTTTTCTTTTTGTCTTATTTTATTTATTTATTTCTTTTTTTATAACTAGGTGTATAGTTAGATCCATACTCCATACCAGTTGGAGGCGGTAATGCACCATAACGTTGTTTGCCAACCGCCATAAAACCTCAACAAGAAGAAGAAGAAGACTTCTTGTTATTCGGCTGAACCCGGACTGCACTCGGACACACTCGGAGATAATGGGCGTGCTCTGCGGTGCTGCGTCTCAACCGGCGGTACAATCGGATGATCCCGGGCGGGCGGAGCCAAGTAGGAGGAAATGGTACTGTTGGCTGACTGCTCCCAAGAAAACCGGCGACGAGCATCCATACATCTTCACTGCTTCTAACTCAACATTACTACAACAGCAACCAAGCAAAACTTCAGTCATTCACAAAACCACATCAACATTTAGCTCTTCAGAAACCAAGCAACACTTGTATGCTGCTCGGAGATTAACGTGACAGATACACGACTGCACCATGGAGACGCAGATACATGTACCCGTCGGGTCGCCGGTCATCAAAAAAATTCCCATTTTCGTGGACGAACACAAGGTGACCGAGGGGGCGATGAAGCTCATTAAAGAGCTGAGACCGGCGTGGGACACGAGCCACGTCAGGACCAAGGTAACGTTAGCCGCAAAGCTAAGCTAGCTGTACAGAGTATGCTAGGCTACGCTGTGCAGCATCACCAAGCACTAAGGTTGGCAGGCAGCCAGGAGGAGGGCCGTGGAAACATTATCTACTGGCCGGGTTCATTTCTTTTAACAACAGACACACCGCCAGCTACACCCTCCTCCGAAATGGTGAATGAAGACGTCTTGTGTTTGATGCTTTGTATCAGTCTTGATAGTAAAATAATACGGTAACGTTAGCTAAGCTAGCAAGACGTACTTAGACTTGAACTCTAACTAAGCTAGCAAACTTAAGTCAGTAAGTAAGTTTCCCCAGAGGCATGTAGGAAAATATCTGTTAAGCTAACGTTATTCTGGTTACGGACAACTTTATATGTCCCAAGTACAGCCCCCAACATGTAGCAGCAAATACAGTATGAAAGCCAAGTCACGGTCATCTTGGTGTCAGTGGCCAGCTGGTGCTGACGTGAGATGGTCAGTCATTGTTCATTTCTTGCTCAAGGCAGCAGACACACCTTATACTGAGTGTTTACAGCTGGTGGAGCTGGGTGCTGATATTCAACAGAAAGGCAAACATTCAAATAACAAATACACAGATCTGTGCCTGTTCTACTAGTAAAGGTCAAGGTGTGTCTGCTAAAGTTTAAAACCTTCTAACTTCGTCTTAAATTGTGACTATTTCGAGTCGGATTATTCATGAATTGTTAGTGACAGGACCAGAAAGGAGCATGTTAAGAGGAGAACAATTTGAACCTGGAGTTTCTGGTAAATCAGCCTCTCTGAGCTGTTGCACACACAGCCTGTGCTTGTTGTCACAGCAGAATGCCTCAGAAGGTAATTTGGGGAACTCATCTATGGCTTGCATGGGGTTCAAAGACACACATGAAAATGCAAATGACTGTACTTTACATACAATTAGGCCTTGATTTATCTGACAATTAAATTTTCTAACCCTAACACACACACACACACACATTCCAATCCCAAAGATTTGTAATATAATGGGTAGACGTGGAAAAAAAAATATAAGAAAACAGATTCAATAAGATGAAGCAAAATGAAAAAGCTGCATTCCCTGATCACTGATCCGAAACTCTTTCCTGTTCTTCCAAAGTACTACTTCTTCTTTTCAATCTAGACATTAACCCAGGTTCGGCATTCTGCTGTCAGTGGCCTTCACCACTTCTGTTGAACATTTGACTCAGTTTAATATGAAAGAGCATAATAAGTTTGTGTCCATGAAGTGTGCATGGCAATGGAAATATAATGAAACCAGTACAGATAAAGTGGCAGCCTTGTTTGCCTATTGGAGTCATTTTCGTAGGAGCTTGAAGGATGTAAATGGCCCCGCTACTCTCCATATTTGCAAAGTGTGTTTTGTACATTTTTAAGGGACTGTGCTTAATGCATAAGAAGAGCAGCGACGGAAAACTATTTATTAATATAATAACCAGTTTCTCTATATACCTTTATGCAGGACCTGAGCTGAAGGCCACTCAGTACTAGTGTTAAAACCTTTTCAGAATAGGTCTACAGATTGACGGGGTTTATGTAGGGCTGGGCAATAATTATTGTCCAAATGAATGATCCCAAAGTGTGTGATTAATGAAACCCAAAAGGATGAGCTATTGAGGTTTTTGTTTGACACATGATGTGAACAGTTTTGTCTTATGTAATGCTTAATAGTGGAAAATAGTTAATTCCATTTTTGGTTTGGATTGGATTATCAATGATACTCTAATCTATTTCTAAAAATACAATACAACCTATCAGACACAGTCCTAAACTTCTTTCCATCGTGGTCCCTGATGTTTTCACAGTCCACCAACCTGTATGAACAGTCGAAAACATCTTTTCAGGAAGCAGACACGGTGAAAAAGTATCAGACATTAAAACTCCTGCACACTGTCAATCACTTGTACTCACTGTATGTTTCCTCAGACCTTCACAAGGTCACATCAATGAATTGAATTTTAGCGTGTGGACTGTTTTGGTTCTTTCACAGTCCGACCCCGCTGGGTGTGAATAATTAAAAAGCAGAACGCTAGAACATAACAGAGATGGACCGCAGCACATTGGGCACTTACAAGCCACCAGCACCACCCGCCCGTCTGCACACCATCTTCACATTACTACTAATAAATAGCCTAGCTCTGCCGGAGCTGAAGCTAACCCCAGAGGAAATGTAATGTGTGCCGCAGGAAGTTTCCTCTCTGTCAGTCAGGTAAAAAGCCTGCTCTTTCTTATGGGACGTGTTAAGACTTGACACCCATTAACTAGCCGTGCTTCAGTAGGTCGACTAGCTAATGTTGGGATAGCAAGTCACGGAGCTAGAGCTAGACAGACGTGGAGCCTGGTTCTCTGGTCTTGCTGTGGTGAAAAGGTGCTCCCTTCTGGCTAATTAAAGTAAAACTGGTAATAAAGACAGGAGAGCTGTTCATGGTGCCCTCTGAAAACAGTGATCATCACGGTATTGGCGGTAATAGAAATTGCTAGAAATTCACCATGGTATATAGTTAAACTGTTATACCGGCACATCTCTAATTGTGATGTCTATACTGATATCAGGAAAAATGGCATATTAATATTATGATATTGATTTTAGCCATACTGCCCTGCCTGCTCCGATATGGTAATCCCAAGTGTTATGTGTATAGCAGGGAAAAGTGTCAGTTTTTTCTACAGTATGAAGAAACACCTAATGTATTCCTGATTCCCTGTCGATCCGTCACGCAGGGTTAAACATCTGTTTGTAGAACACTTCCTTAGAATGCAGCACCTTGGGGTGTGTAAAATACACCTGCGGATAAAGGTGCATATCACCACAAGTTATGTCCATCATAATAAACTCTTATTGATTAATGATAGGCAATGTCAGATAGGATCCACTGAAACCTGTTCTTCACTCATAAATGTGATTCACAACAAGAAAAAAGATTTAGAAAGAGTTCTAAATTGAAGCAAAACTAAAACAATAAGACTGATTGCTATTCTCCATAACATCCTGTTTGTTCATGTTAAGGAAAACAAGTATATGCACGTGTGGGTGTGCAGTCAATATAATGTTAGCACACACACTCACATATTTATCAATGAATTAGAAAAAAAGACTCAGTGGGCACACGTACCACTAGTAATTGATTAATCCACTGTTGCATCCATTGCTGGTATACAATTTCAGTTCCAACTACTATGAAATGTACAGATGGAGTCTTTGTACAATATGCGTTCACCACACCATCACCACAAACTAACACACACACACACACACACGTGTGTTATCCATGTTAGAGACTCAGCTTGTCAGGGAAAGGAAAATGCATAATTGAGTCCTTGTAAAAGGATCAAGTGACTGATGTGTCATGGCCAGGTCAAAGTCTTCGGAGTAGCTCTGACAGTGGACACAATAACACCATCTACTGCTATTACTCTCTAGCGGCCCGGTTTGAACACAGCTAAGGCAACCATGTGTTTACGTCCTGCTGGCTAATATCTCTGGTCCGGATCTGCTTTCCCGCCCATTCACACCGTACCTGCAGCTGAGAATGTGATGGTGTTTACCTCCATCTCTACAGGCCAGACCAGCAGAGCTCCTCTCAACCACCCAAACGGGCTTTTTGTCCCACTGGGTGCTTTTGTCTAACAGACCTCATAGAGAGTGGTACAGCTGCACGACTGGCAATGTGTGAACCAGGTCACAGCAGAAAAGGCAGGCGAGTGTGAGATGAGAAGTGTTATTTGGTTGAGTCTATGAGGATGTTCTCGAGCAGCAGGGCCACTGTTTTGATGGGAGCGGGATGCGCTACATGTGGTGAGGAGCAGCAGGGCAGCACTGTTGACAGAAACACCTGATTAGCCCCACCAGCTGGACAGGAAGACTTTTACTACATACATACACACTGTCCATTTCCAAACATCCCACACACGCACACACTGAGTTCCTGTGCCAACAGCAACAGAGTCTCCTGTTACAACCAAGCCCCCAGGAAGAGCGCCAGGCTTTGAAGCCAATTTGACATAGTGGCCAAACCGTGTAATTACAACTTCCGGGTCCGTCACGTGATGCACACTGGCCCCAAGGGACTTTTTCCCATAGACTTACATTGGGAAAGAGATGTCTGTAAATCAGCGGATAATTTTTTTTTGAGGTAGAACAACTAGCCAGTATGAACACTTAAATAGCCCTTATTTAAATCATTATGTCCTAAAAGTTGTAAAATGCATAAATAGCCAAATCCAGAGTTATAGAGTGACTGCCATTCATGTGAGTGATCCTGAGATGGAGCGGTTGGGAGGCGGGGCTAAAGGAAGCACTAGTGCACTTGCTCCAAGACCCATGAGACCTAGCGGTTTGGAGGCGGGGTTAAAGGAAAAGCTAGTGCGCTTGCTCTATGGGCGGATGGGACATGGGCCAAACTGAAAAGTCAAGTCAAGACATTTATCCCAAAGATGGTTTCTGTCATTTTAGGTAGTTCTTATCACGCTGATATGTGTTCAAGTGTTCGTTTTTCTGATAAATTTGTTTTTAATTAGTTATTTGATGCTATAAAAATGGGGTATCACGTCATGATTGACAACTGTGAGTGTGCTCTCGATTGGCTCAGGCAGCTGTATAGGCGGGAACTCGATCCTGCGGCTCCACCGCGGATCACTACTGCGCAGACTCTGGCTCCAAATGACGTCGCCAGCGCAAGATAGCAGCTCTTGTATCCGGGGTATTTTGGCTTCATTTTTTACAATGGGAAGAAGTGGAGACGTGTCGTCCATCTTTATATATGCTGAAGACAGAATGCTTCGTCTCTGGCCGCCTCATATCGTCGTCAGTCAGACCGCAGAACATAGACTCGCTCACGGAAAGAAATCAAACGTCAGGCAGTATATGGCTGAATGTTTACCTCTGTCTGGGTCCAAGCTTATCGCTGTCTGTCGATGTATTGATCGCCGGTCTTAGCAGTGTATTGTGTGGCGGGTAGAAGGGATCAGTCATGTGGTAGCAAAGGCGTGTATGCTTGTGTATGTACGGTCATAACAGGGATGCCTGCGTGCCCATCTTTGTGGTCAGCCACGTGTGGAATGCCAGATATGCGTGAGTGAGCGTCTGGGCTGGGGGAGATGCAGGCTCTGTGTATGTTGTTATTGTTTTCACTGCAGTGGGATGGACTGACTGGGCCCAGTGGTTTCCACTGGAGTGAAGTTGTCACTCAGATATTTAAGGCCTAGCTTCAGACACAGAGCGGCAAGTACGATTTTAGAGAACTTGTCTCATTCACCAATCAGTTTTCTCTAGGTTCAAACAAAGTTCATGAGTGCTTTAGACGTGCTGCACGAGTCATGTAGATAGTCTGCCTATCTCTACAGGAGGAAAAACTATTGTTTTAAATATATGAAATAAAATAAACTTCATTAATATTCATAAACATTATGGTTTGCCAATTTACGGAGACCACAGCTTCTTAGATTTTATTGGCATATTTTGGCCTCTTTTCAGTAGAAGACCATGCCAAAACCAGGAAAATTGTCGTCACACTCCACCGGCTGCCTCAGGGTCGATGTAAAGTCACCGTCCAGGGGAAGGTCCTCTGTTGCAGTGTAACATCACCTCATTATCTCCCTGACTGTCACGTCAGTTTGACCACCTCCCATCGGAGTCATGGACCGCTTCACTTTAGCACAAGACATTTTTTAGCAGCTGACTTTGTGTCAAACCTTCCATTGGCATTGGTCATTGATGAAAGTCACTTTAGACCCAGCCTCACAGACATTTAGAAGAGACGTGTTCTCAGAAATTTTATTTTTGTCTGACAGTTCATTTTCATATACGCCAGCGTCCA
Source organism: Macquaria ambigua (assembly GCA_008360985.2). Classification (NCBI taxonomy): domain Eukaryota; kingdom Metazoa; phylum Chordata; class Actinopteri; order Centrarchiformes; family Percichthyidae; genus Macquaria; species Macquaria ambigua. The sequence continues at coordinate 4,091 of VMKM01002153.1, read as the reverse complement.
TGACCGACATCCTGTTTCAGACCGCCGTTGCGATGGGACCCATAAGCACAACTGAACGGCACTTACATCTGCACATTTTCTAATCAAAACCACCAAAATTCAGCCTGTACCCGTGTGCCAGTTGCCCCAGTGTTTACCAATTCTAACCATGTTTGGAGTAACTAGTACTTTTACTCTGAAAAGGTGACAGTGTATGTAAAAATGCAAGTCACTTGTTCTTTGAGTGTAGTGTTGATGGACAAAGAAATCACTCGAGTTTGTTTGAAATAGTTCTTAAGGTGCAGCCTGATGCCATGCGCCATGTCCAGGTGGTCCATAACAATACAGTACATTCATCTGCTGTAAACCAACTGCATCATTAGGACATTCATTGGACATCAATATAGTTTAGACCCCCCCACTGCTTGGCATCGATGCAATATCTGTGATATTGACAGTGATTCAGTTAAGGGTGTTGCTCTGTGATACATTTATCTCATGTAGGTCAGAGCTGGATGGTGGATCCTGACCTGAAGTCAGCTTTATAAAATGACTAGAGAACACTCACATTCAGGATTTAGTTTGGGACCCAGTATGGTGGCATACAGTCAGAGGTTGGGGGTATTCATCTGTATTTCTGTCAGAGGTTATATGATTTATTTTCTTCCTCTTCCAGCTCTTCACTGATGGAACCACCAACAAGCTAGTGGGCTGCTACGTGGAGGACAGTCCAGAGGACGTGGTCCTGGTCCGAGTATATGGGAATAAGACGGAGCTGATTGTGGACAGAGACAATGAGCTGAAAAGCTTTCAGGTAGTGTAAAAGCAAATGAGTCAAATGGGCCCTGTGAAAATCCTGTGAATTTACCCCAGTTAATCAATAAGTGCTTCCGAATAGTTTCTCCTGCCCAATTCATGTGTTGTGTCTTTTTGTGTCTCTCCTCTAGGTGCTACATGCTAATGGTTGTGCTCCTCGCCTCTACTGCACCTTTCAGAACGGCATCTGCTATGAGTTCATGCAGGGGGACGCTCTTGGGACGCAGGATGTCAGGGATCCTTCCTTACTCAGGTCGGCACATGGTAGAGTCATGGGACTACTCAGGATTTTTGCTGACTTAGCTCAGAGATGGTAGAATTCTAACACTGTGCCAACTAGTATTATACAATTGTGCTCAGAATCCTCCTAGCTTTCTACGTATAGACACAAACTACTGTACGATGAAGAAATGCCTCGAGGCCGCGCAGGAAAGAGGCAAATGAAGCAAACACGTGAGTCACATGCAAATGATAGTTGGACGATCCATACTGCAAAAGGCCAGTTCCAAAGACTGATTTGTGCAGACAGAGGAGTTGCTCATGCCACTTTATTACAGAGTTAATGTAATGTGCCCAAAGCAGTCAATACTAATACTTTACCTGGTAACACACATTGTCCTTGTTGCTGGCTGTTGAACACTCTACAGTCTACATCAGCTCAGTGTGTGTCACATGATGTATTCAGTGGTTTGCATTGGACTCTTTCCAGGAGCTCTGCAAGAAATACTTGTCCTTATCTAAGCAAATAAAAGTATCTTAATCCTGCAGCAGGCCTGTCTGTCGTTGGCCTGTTGGGGTTCTTTATAACTGGAGACTAACACAGTGTAGTCAATGATGTACTGTCTTCATGTTGAAATCTAGTCACAATGATAACTTTTTGTATCTTTTTGCCTCTGTAGACTGATAGCCAGGGAGATGGCTCGTATCCATGCCATCCATGCACATAATGGCTGCATCCCCAAACCCAACCTCTGGATCAAGATGCGAAAGTACTTCTCCCTCGTGGCCACAGAGTTCACCGACCAAGCATCCAACATCAGGTGAGATCTGGCTTCTCAGTTGCTTCTCAGTCATCCTCAGTTGGAGCTCTTGCTCGTGGCTCTGCACACACGCAGTGATAATGATGCAAATAGCTCATGAGCCTGATTTTACTGTAACATTAGTTATGAGGACAGAGTCAATTTCCCCCGAGCCTGATATCATCTGAGAGTCCTCAGTGAAGTGGTTTTATCAAACAGTTGTTCACTAGGACGGCATTGTTGCTCCACCACTTTGGTCCTGGACGTTCATGGTCCTCAGATGGTGAATCTTACTGACTGATCCCCTGACTTTTCCTCCATTGCCATCATCAAGTCAACATTTTAATTTATCCAATATTTCGGTTTGTAATATATACCTGCAACATCAGCTGAACATTATGTTTAGTGCTGATTTGCAAATATTAGTATGCTAACTTTCTAAACTAGTAGCTAGCAGTCTAACATTTAAAACACACTGTCCACAGTGAAACACCTGGGGAAAAAAAGGCTTGTCTTTGTTTTCAGTTGGCTGACAACCATGTCACAATTTCAAAAAAGTTCTTGCACAGCATAAAGTCTTAGTGACAGGTGCATCGCATCAAAATCTCTTCACTGGGAAGAAAGCAAAGAATCCTGCACACTGTCCATCACCTGTACTTGCTTTATTAACGCTGTTCTGGTAAGGAGTGAGACAGACGGGCTGGCAGACCACATCATTATTTTATGAAATCCAAGTTAATGACAACAGTGTTGTGTATTCAAATGAACGATCACAGAGAAAGTTAAAGTTGTCTTGTTAACTTTGCTGTGACTGAGCAGCTACAGACAGGGCTGGTTCACTCTCCTGCTCTCTGTCACCACCTATACTGTGTTTAATGCAGTGGCCCAATTCATACCATAGTTGTTCTCATTTACATATTTTCTGTTTCTGTTGTCAGACAACTGAATGAGGAGGAAATGGTGATTGAGTCGCATGTCATGAACAGTACCTGTTAACCAGCAGTCATTCCCACACTGCTGCGCTGCGCTGATAAAATCCATATTTTCTAATCACCACATCATCTAAAGTCAACATAAATCCAGGTTAATGACAACAGACAGACATTTAAAATGATCGATCACAAGGAATAAGAGGTGAGCAAAGGTTGTCTTGTTTACTGGCCCACAGCCCCTGAGCCTCACTGGACAGCTTACGCCATCGTTGTCGCTCCATATTGGGGGAGAAAAAACGTTTTAGTCTGGAGGGGGGGAAAAGACAAGTTTACAAGTTTAACCGGCCTAGTGTGGCTGACTCTTAGATGGTGAACATGATAAACATCAGTTAGCATTGTCATTATGAGCATGTTAGCATGCTGCTGTTAGCTTGTAGCTCAAAGCTCCAGTGTGCCTAAGTACAGCCTCACAGAGCTGCTAGCGTGGCTGCAGACTGTCAGTCTGGTTATTTAGATGTTAAGGTTTTCAGAGGTGGGATGAATATTAGTTACAACAAACAGTTTATGTAGTTATAAAATATAAGACCTTGCCTTGTTGAAAGTTCATTACAGAAGGAAGGAACAATTTAACAGCTGATGTGATATATAAACCAAAGATACTGTAAAACTCCTAGAACTTACCCAGAGAACTTGTTGACTGCTGGGCTGACGCACACATAAGGCGTGGTGAGCTGTTGAGAAATGCATTTCATGGAATTGCATTTTCATCTCTGGGGAAGAGGAAGGAAAAATAGTTTCCAAGAGTTCAGGCTGAACATGGGCACTGGACCTGTGGAGTCATCAAAGGTAGACCGTTTCATAACCTGGCCAGCTGCCCAGTCCCTGCTGATATATATCTTTGTTCTGATGGCTATTAGATTAAGTCCAGCATGTGGCTTATATAACTGTAACAATAATAGCTGACTGGATTAGGGAGTCTGAGGCATGCAGTGGACCAGCAGATGTTTGCTTAGCTTGGTGTATCAGGTCACTTTACTCTCTTCCTTGGTTACACAGACAGCTAGAGTGTCCTGGTCCTGGTCCTGCACAGCAGACACGTGTTGCTCTGTGGTCAGAAGCAGACTGGATAGGAGCCCAGATGTTAATGGGCATTTTCACAGAACTGGCAGAGATCTGTGTGATGTGTATTATAATATAATGTTCCAGTGTGACACATCATTATTTCAGTAGACATGACCGAAACGACTGACCACCACCCGTAGATCAGCAGTGCTGCTGCACACCAGGCAGGGAGTGAACAGTTGAGACTGAGGCTGCAGGTGAAGGAGAGGCAGCAAGCCAGGTT